>CM043728.1:2052643-2251891 GCA_023969325.1 Oryzias curvinotus | reverse complement strand
GAGCCCCAGCGCTGGTCTTTGCTTGGATTTGTTTTAGACTTGTTCAGAGTCAAATGCATGTTTTAAGGGGAGGAGGATTATTTTGTTGTTGCTTTTTTTGTTTCTATTCTTACAATCCACTCTATGTCCCGTGTTGAATTCTACTATTAAAATGTGGGAAACAAATGTTTATCAAATCCAAATCAATCCAAAAGCCTGGAGACTGGATGGCCGTGGTCCTCCCTTTGACCTGGACCATGGCCGGCCCTCCCTATACGCGAATTACGCAGCCGCGTAGGGCCCCCGTCACCACCAGGGCCCCGAAGTGGCGAAAATATGAGAATAAAAAAAAGATCCAAATCTGGCAACCCATTTCATAGAACTTCCGTACCAACGTGCGCTTTAAAAAGAATGTTGCCTGCACTTTAATGATCCCGCCCTTGAACACACCTGAACCAATCTGGCAACCCAAATAATGACGTTACGCCACTCTTAGCAACGATTGGTCAACATCCTTGCATCTGAGCCTGTCACAGTGTGCATTTACGAGCGCATTGTGTTTCAATAAAGTTGGGAAAAAGAAAAAAAACGAGCACATTTAGTCACGCTGATCAAAGCGACAACAAGAGAACTTCATGCCGAAGAGACTTTATCCATCAGGAGCTGAGAAAAGCAGAACTGAAACATCAATCACAAGGTAAGTTTGGAGGATGTTGGGGCCGTATTTTTACATTAATCCTGCCTTTCTGTGCAGCTGCGTGATTTACGTAAATACTAATCGATCCGAGGTGAAGATTGCACAGAAACTTTATCATAAACGACCCTGTTTGTCGTCATTTCCAATGGAAAACTCGAAAATAATTCTGATATCCAAGTTT
Organism: Oryzias curvinotus; assembly: GCA_023969325.1. NCBI lineage: Eukaryota > Metazoa > Chordata > Actinopteri > Beloniformes > Adrianichthyidae > Oryzias > Oryzias curvinotus. Next base: position 2,251,034 of record CM043728.1, on the reverse strand, counting down.
CCAAGAAGATGAGGACAGACATGAGCTTCTAAAACGGTGGAGAACAGAGAAAAGTAAATAATGACAGACAGAGGTATAATGACTGATAAATGTTTCTACCCACGTTATCGTATTGTTTCATTGTTTTGCTAACACATATAGTGCGTTCTGCATTTTCTGGTTTATGTCAGTATAAAAACTGCTGTTTATCTGTTATAGACAGTCAGGTATTCTAACTTTTTCAACAATGTCTTAAAATCTAGCATTGGCATGAAATATGGAGAATCAAAACTGCCAAATACAAATAGGAAAAAAAATGTTCTCATGAATGAAACACAAAAATTATGAGCATACAAAATAATAGATAAAGAAGTGCATAAATGCTTATATTTCCATTTATACTCAAATCATTGTTCACATTTATTATTTATAAATGGGTACATTGATTTCTTATTTGTATTTTGCAGTTTTGCTTTTACATAATGAGGATGTTTTGCACAATTTCTTCTGCTCTCAAAAATTATCAAAAAGTACTGGAGGTGGTGCAGCGTCCACATCCCATAATGTTCCTGACATCACTGAAGATGTCATCTAAGGTCATTTTAATAGCATGTAAAGTCATTTAAAAACAGTGTCTGCATAAACCCTTTTTTCATAAACAGCAGCTGAAGAGCATGAAGTCCCAAACTGTTCATAATTAAATTAATAAATATGACCTCATGCAAATATACAATCAAACAATAAATCTCTTATAAATATAGAAAAAGATCTTGAAATTGTGAAAAACCTGCACACAGACTTTAAATGAGCCAGTAAACTATTATTATTATTCTGCTATAGTTATTTTATTAGTTTTATCATTGATTATTGTATAATAATAATTCTTGTTTTTTAGCTGCAGAAGAAACTGTTGTCACCACATCTACTGTTGGAAGGGAAAACATTTGACTGTTTTAGTTTTTACTGTTTGCTTTTATTGAAGTTATGTGTCTGATGTTCCAGAGGCTCCAAGAGAGGCGTGAATGGAGGAGGAGCCGACTGGATCCAAAATTCCACCTACTTCAGATCCAATACAGCTAAAGTCCAGCTGAATGGCCAACCACACTCTCTGATCCAGTAAGAATGGATTTGGTGCAAAGACGTCCTTTTCAGACTGAGAGACTCTGACTTTCCAAAATCCCCTCATTGAGCTGTTGTGTTCTTTATGTTGGATTGTTTTATCGTTATTTGACTTTCTATTAAGTTGCTGTTTTTAATAAGTCGGAGTTTTGTGAATGTCATTTGTTGAGTGCCTAATGTTTCATTAAAAAATATATGTCTTTATATATACATTTGTCATTCAAATTTTTTTCTTTGCATTTAAAAATTGTTTGGCACCACTAATTGTGGATCCAACATGCAGGCAATAAATATACTGTGTTCAATTCTTCAGCAGCAACAATAATTCACAAATGTATTCATAGAGAGATCTCATTTATATTACAACAACAGTTGCGTTTTTTTAAGCTGCTGATCAGTTAGAGGGCCCACTAATTAAATTTCGCTTAGGGCCCCCAGAAGACCAGGGCCGGCCCTGCTGACAAGCAATGGTCGAGGACGGGCCCCTGTTTTGGGTTTTGGGCCAATCGCTCTATGAACACAATCCAGCAGGAGGGGCTCATCCAATTTCAGAAGACCCTGTATTATTAGCGCTTTATACCGTCTTTCCAGCTCACTGTCTGCACCGTAAACTATGATGGAAACGCGCAAGCAGAGAGTCAGTGACGGCTGGCGAGACCACACTTCCACAGATGTCTGCTCACTTGACCGCGGTCTCTGCGGAGCCTCGGGAAACACGTCTTCTTCTATCATCATGGTCTCTTGTGTTTGATTTTGAAAAACACATTAAGAGCCCGAAAGAACATCCACAGATCAAAGTGGATCATAATTTCTGGAAGAAGGACCAGAGTTTCTCTGAACCGTCTCTCTCTCTCAGCACATGAAAACTTTCAGAGTCGCCATGTTGTCAGTGATCTCTGTTGTGTTTGTCTGCTGCTCTGTTCCTCACAGATCAGAAACAACAGCTTCATGATGAGAACAGAAAACAACTTTGACACAAAGACTCACCGAAGAAGAAGAAGAAAATGGAGGAAACTCCAACGTCTGTGTCTGAACAAACTGTGCTAAAACTGACTTTGAGAACAGAACTCCTCCCTCTGTGTGTGTGTGTGTGTGTGTGTGTGTGTGTGTGTGTGTGTGTGTGTGTGTGTGTGTGTGTGTGTGTGAGTGTGTGTGTGTGCATATGCATGGCTGTGACGTTCCTCTCTGCAGTTACAAGTAATCACGTGACTGCAGCTGCAGCAGTCAATACGCTGCTGGGTCCTAAAGAGTAAGAATTTCAGCTCTGAGGGGCTGAAATGTACGGAGCTCCCCAGATGCCAGTGGTTAAAAAAATATATCTGATCAAACATGTGCACGGACTGATCTATTGTGTTCGTACTGATGCTCAATCATGCATGTGCACTAACCCCACTTGGACAAACTACGTGGCGTTGAGATCTGCTGGGGCTCTACATATTTTTATTTCACGTTTCCTTGTAACCCACTTTGTGAAAAGATCTATGGCTGTTAGAATGAACCTGCTGCTCCACAAAAGAGAACCGTGTCTCTGATCAGAGCAGCTGGACTCATAGCTTCGTGTTTGCAGGCGGGGGGGGGGGGGGGGGGGGGGGTTGCTTTGTAATGTTGTGAGCTACAGAGGAGGCTTTGGACCGCAGTCCTTCCTGCTCTTTGTGATCGATCAGCATTATGATCAGCATCATCAACTGACTCAGAGAAACTCCTTGATTGAGATGATCGTATTGGTAAGAACTACATGTGAGAAATTGATGGAAAATCCACTTTTTTTTTTTTACAAATGGCAGCTTTTCTGTTGATTTTTATCTCCATAGCAACCATTTTATGTTTTTATCGCCTGGGGAGAACGAACAGATGGACGTCAGTTTCAATCAAATCAGAAAAAAGAAAACTTTTGAATTTTCTTTCCTTTTGGATGCTATTTTCTCCTCATATTTAAACACTTATTAATGAAAATATAATATTAGTTCAGATACTATTATTATACAATTATTTATTGTTGTTCAAATAAACAGACCTTTAGTTCAGTTTTATCTTGCTTTATTTGACACACATCTCATTCAATCTTCCAGCTAGCTCTCTCCTGTTCTTCTCTTTCCCGCTCTCTCTCTCTCTTTGTCTCTCTCTCTCTCTCTCGTGATAATTCTATTGACTTTTCTACATTTTCCTTCCTTGTTCAGAACAAAAAATTTATACCACAAACATTTCCCTATAATTAATAAATCACATTGTTCTCAAACTAAACTTTCAAAATCCTTGTAACAAAACTTGTCAATAAATGAGAACATAAACATATTATTATTATTATTTTTAATCTATTCAAGTCTCTCTGATGGCCCGGTCCTTCCTGGTAGTGATGACATCACATGCAGAGGTCAGAGGTCACGTTCTGCTGGAGCGTCTCTGCAGTTGACATTTCCTCTGCCTCATGATGGTTTGGTTCTTGCAGCTGATGAAGACTCTGGGATGTCAAAGTCATCCTCCAGTGGTGTTTGATGAAGATGTTTGTCATTCCTGATCACTTTAGATCATCCTCTGTGTTGACCAGTTCAAAGGAGTGCTTTCCAGCAGTTCATAGAATCTCTGAATGTTGGATCCAGATTTCCATTTTCCAGACTCCCAACTATGTCACCTACTTTCAAATGTTCATTCTGCTGGTCTGGTCAGCATTGGGTTTCATTTTGGTTTTTATTCCTATCTGTTGTTTTCTCCTTTTCTGTCAGAGCTCATCTTCTTTTTCAAGATTTGGACATTTAGTCTGGATGTCTCATGAACACGGCTGCTGTTTCTCCTGACGCTCTGTGTGGTGTCGAACGATATGCCATTAATATGTATGGAAGTTCCTCTTTCCATATCTTTCTGTCACATTTGCCCTCAAATGCTTTCTTTAGGTGCAGTGCCTTGTGAAAGTATTCACCCCCCTTGAAGTTTTCAACCTTTTGAAAAATTTCAGGCTGCAAACATGATGATTCACATTCAAATAAATGAATTTCTATAGCACCTTTAATGTAAATAAAACAGCTCAAAGTGCTTTAAATAAAAACAAAGAAGAATCGATATAAAACTGTAATTTCTTGTGAAAAATCAACAAGTGGAACAAAATCATGAAGTGGAATGAAATTTCTGGGTGATTTCAAACTTTTTCAACAAATAAAAACAGAACGTTATTATGATTATGATTATGATTATGATTATGATTATTATGATGATTATTATTATTATTATTGTTATTAATGTGATCCAAGTGAGTTTCAGCTGGAATGATCCAAGTTTCCAGAAGCTTCAGTCTGGATCTCATTCTAGTGAGAGATGAACTAAAAAGACCTGCTGCTCATTTGATTGTTGCTGCTTTACTTTCTACCAACATTTGGATCCAATATTAGAAGAACAAGGATTTGTCTTCCTGTTTGTCTTTCATCCAAATGACTGAATCTCACCAAAGAAAAGTCAGTTTTCAACTCTAGAGACTCCCACAGTGAGACACCTGCTGGCTGTTCTTTGTAACTGCATCTGCAGCTTCTAGAAACCTCTTTGTTTCTGGTTTCTACTTTTCAAACAGTTTGTTTTCTTCACATGAAGCCTAAAGAAATGTCCTCAGAATGATGGAAACAGTTTTTCTGCAGCTTGAAGCTGTTCTGGAAGATTTTCTTCTTTAGTGCAGAGAAATCTCTCATTTGATGAGACAAAGGAACTGCAGCAACGTTTCCTGGAAAACCTCCACATTTCATTGAAACCATGTTGGAACTTTGTCCATGAGGTCACATGGTCTGGAAGAAGCCCCAGTTCCAGCTGACAGAAGTCTGGTTCTGATCCATCAGATCTCACTAGCAACAGAACCAAACCTTCACGTGTTGCAGCAACAGTTTCCATGTTTGGGAGGATCTTCTGAAGAACAGCTCAGTTCCAGATCACATCATGATGTTTGATGTTTTCTTCATTCCAGGAAATCATCTGTGTCTCCTTTGATCTGTGCTGAGTCAGCACTTTGACTTCTTTTCAACTTTAGATCCTATAGACATAAATCATAAATTTTTAATTTGCAAAAAATAAGTTTAACATTTTTTAATATTTTTTTCTGTAAATCTAGGTCTGATGTTTTCATACATGATGGCTAAAATAACAAAAACCAAACCAAATCAGTCAGGTCTGCAGATGGAACTTGGATTAGAAATGAGAAGGGTGACACCTTCTGGCTGTATCCAGAACTGCATCTTCTGGTCAGAAAAGTGTTAAAAACCTCAATTGTGTCTGTAAAATGTCTGCAGCTTTTTTGTCTGAAGACATGAACAAAGTCTGGATTTGATCCTGAATGAATCTTCATATTTCTTTGTCCTTCAGTCTTTCTTTCAGTCTCAAACACACTGGTTCATTTGATCCTAATGAGAACATGTGTGAGGCTCCAACATGGCTGCCTTCACTGCAGGTTCCTCTTCACAGCATGTGTTTGTGGATCAACACACAAACAACAACAGGTGCAGGTGAGGAAGTGTTGCTGTTGTTGCCTTTGCCTGGTTCCAGCCTACAGGCACAGTTTTCTGCTCCTTATGAGGTGGAAAAGAAAATGAATGACACCAATTTTAGGATCCCAACTCATGACAAAGAGAAGAAATGTGGAGTTTGTCACGTCAACATGCTCAAGCCTTCTTTTTCCAGAGGGGAGTCCAACTGTCCTTCTAGTGATGCTCCGGTAGTTTCAGTCTCCATGTGTTCTCGTCCCTCAGAAGATCAGATTTCAGAGGATGGGCTTGGAGAGAAAAGTGGAGTTGTGCTACTGCTTGTTTGGGAAACTCTGAAATCTGAAGCCAACTAGAGAATTTCTGCTCATATCTGTCTCCACCTGCTGGTGGTGACATCATGGTTTGATGGAGGAGAAGTTGTTGCTGTTTTCTGATCCTCCTGGTCAGGCTGGAAACAGCCTGGAGATGTTGTTCATCCATCACAGGGTTTGGTCCAAAGCTCCAGTGCAGCCTCTCACATCCTCCACCTTCCTCTTTGAGGCAGCAGAAGCTCCTCCTCTTCTTCAGCTGGATGATGCTGTCCTCCACCTGCAGCTGGACCTGGATGTTCTCACAGACCATGTGGCCTCATGGATCAGAAGGTTGAGGGTTCAAGTCCCTTCATGGTTGAAGTCAGACAGAAGAAGAGTTTGGTTTGGATCCTTTCTTGTGTTTCTGTTCTCATTGAGTCTCTTCTAGTTCCAGGTCTGGTTCAAATAGTGGAATCATCCAAAAGGATGAAAACAGTCCTCCAAGCAGACGTCAGATTGAAAAGCTCATCAAAGAACACATCCAACTAGCCAATCAGCAAAGCACTGACAAGCTGGACTTGTGCTCTCCTTCAGTGAAGAACCTCCTCCTGCTGCTCCTCCATCTTTAGCTCTGACTTTGGAAGTCTTAGCTCCTCCTCCTCACCATCACTGTGACTGTTGACGTCTTCCAACTCCTCCAGAAAGCTATTTTCTGATGAAGGTCTAACATCTCCTCCCTGTTGCTGCTTTCAGTCCAAACTCAATCTGTTCATGTCAATTCACTCCAGAGAAAATCCTTTTTCTGGGAAGAATTTGCTCCAAGTTTTCCTCCAACTAAGAATCTGCAAACCCAGATGAGAACTCCCAGCAGGAAAAGAATTCATCTGCAGGAAACTAGAAAAAGGCCTTTTTGTGGGAGGAAACCATTCCAAATCTTTACAAACACCAGAAATCCCAACTTTTCCTCCACTTAGCCTGAGTTTGGGTTCCAGGAAGCAGTGTGTGTTCAAGCTCCGCCCCCAACAGCGTCTCATGAAGCCCCTCCTCCAACATGAGGCCACTGGGGAATTCTGAATGAACCTTTACATTTCAACAGACATTTCAAGCTAAAAACAGGAAAAAAAAACTCTCTTCATGTTTGATAACAAACATTCAAACAGGAAGAGAAAACAACGTTTGTCAGGAAATCAACAGATTTGATTGATTGTAAATCTTCTTCCTGTTGGAGTTTGATGAATGGAAGTAGAATCTGTAGAAAGTCAGTTGATGTTTTCCATTTCAGTAAATGAAGGTTTGATCTGCAGATTTCCTGATCACTTTCTGACTGGGATCCAGACCTGATGTAGACGTGACTCATGAGGAACCAAACAGCACAGAAACTGCTCTGAATGTTCCCTCTTCTTCACTTTCTGTCTGACTTCAACCATGAAGGGACTTGAACCCTCAACCTTCTGATCCATGAGGCCACATGGTCTGAGAGAACATCCAGGTCCAGCTGCAGGTGGAGGACAGTATCATCCAGCCATCACAGACTGGGGGCGGAGCCTGGAGATGACTGCTGAAGGTCAGAGGGCGGAGCTTCATCAGGATGAAGGTGCTGCTTGGATTCTGCTTTGATGTCCGTCTGTTCTCAGTCCCTTCATGGCTGCTGCTCAGAGCTGTTTCTGGATGTTTCTGGAGAATTCATGTCTTTACTGATCCAAATGTGGGATTTCTGTTTTTGTTTGGACTTTTCTTTATTTTAGGCTTTTAGCTTTTGGAACTTTCTTTGTTTCTATGCTTTAACTTCCAAACGGGTTTATCTAAGACAATCTGATTGTTTTTCATTTGACTTTCTATGAACTTTCTGTTTCATCTTTGAGTATTTGGAATTTTGAAAGACTTTTAGCTGCAGTTTCATCCTTTGAACCAGATGGATCTGAATCTAGAGTCAAATATTCTGAGGAAATCATGGATTCACAGACATTTGATTGAATTTCTGTCTGGATCAGAAACCAACAGCAGACATTTCAAGCCGTCATCTGTTCCTAATGTTCATCCCTGAGCTGAGTCTCCATTTGATAATTCAATAAAAAATAACATTTCAGCAAATACTTGCTTGGTTTAAGAAAAAAAAATACCTTGAAGCCTCGATATAGACCGACACATCACAGAAAGGACGATACGTGGTTCAATTTCAAAATATCCTTTTTGGCTAAAGTGTTGCAAAATTTGCTAAAAACGTTGATTCATTGAGTCTTTCCCGTATGGACAGATTTCTTTGACGTCTTTTCTTTTCATGTAAATTCAGTCAAACATGTTGATCCTTCATGATTTGGATGAGTTGATATGAAACAGTGTTTTCTGCAGCAGGAACATGTGAGAGGAAACCTGCTGTTCCTCAGCTGAGCTTCATCATTCCATCTCAGCAGCAGATGAGGAGGATGTGCTGCTGGAAAATCGGCCTCACAGACTCAGTTTGCAGCTTCTGCTTTCAGGTTTGACTTCTAGTTTCTGATGTGAAGCATCTCTGGAGAAACCAAATCCCTGTTTTCTCTCTGACAGCTGGGAGGAGTTTCTGGAAGCAGGAACGGCATTGCATCTGGAAAACATCTGGCTTTCTCACCGCAGAAAAACAAGAAATCTCCACACCACTCTAGAACAGTATTATGGGATGTTTTTCAGCTGAATCACTGGGATCCATCTTCATGTTAACATCAAAGTGATCGTGTCAGAGGAAATCTTTCCTGTTTGAAGGAGTTTCCTTCATGTCAAAATAGTATCACGGATCTCCCATCAGGCCTTGCAGTTCCTGACTTTGATCAGAGCTGCAGTGAAGAGGACGGCGGTGTTTGTGGGAGTTGGAGCTGAAGATCGGAGCAGGAACCATGTCTTCAGAACCTCAGGAAGGTTCTGTCAGAGAACAACTTTCTGCTGCTGAAGGAACCATCGTCCAGAACGAGAGGAGCTCTGTCGTCAGCGCAGACTGCTGGATAGCAGCTGGAAACCACAGCTGCAGCTTCACGTAGTTGGTACGTTCACCTGCAGACAATGGATCCATGAACATCTTTGTTTTCCTTGTCTAAGATGGCATCTGGATCCAAACTGTGCCAAGTACACCTGGCTGCAGACTGGGGAACACTCAACTTCGCGGAATGCTAACCCTGCCCACGTTTCGTAGTGGAATGCTAAGCCCGCCCACGTTGAGCCCGTCTTCTTCGCATTTTACAAGTTTCCATTTGCAATACTGCCAGCTACCAGATTCATAAAGGTACACCGCGATTGCTGTCTTCTTCTATGAATTTTACAAGTTTCCGTGTGCAATATTAGGGAGTTAATCAAATTAAGGCTCAAAAGTGGTAATTTTTGCTTGACCTCACATGTGTGGCTGACTTTTATCCTCGGACACACTTGAAATACCTGCGGGCAATTGAGCAATGTGTATCTTGGTTGCATGCATTATGTGCGGCCAACATGAATTTCCATTGGTTTTCGTTTTTGAACGTACGTACATACAAAAATAAAATGAACCGCCTTTAGCATATGTACTCTAAGAATTTCTTTCTTTGTCGTAATTTTTGTGTATTTCAGCTCAGTTCACACACAATTCAAGGAGTGCATAGTCCCTGTTGGCTCGTCTCTCTTGCTGCTCAGGAATTCTCTCCTGACACCACAGCCGTTAGACATCCCTGTTACACACAACCGAGTTCGCTTCTCAACTCTTAAATAATGGACACAGGAGACATTTCAGTGTGGATGTGATCAAATTGCTGAGTAAAATCCTCATATTTATCTTTAGAAGTTGTTCAGAACCTTACAGTAAATTTTTGAGACAGTTGTCATTTGAAGATGGCTCATTTGCAAGTTAATTCTTGTCATGTCTTTGATTTAATTTGAATGAACCTCTACTGATACAATTCTTGTCATGTGTCCACAGAACCAAGTTGGAAGCTGTACCAGAGGACCTGACCTGTAAAGTGAACTTCAGAGATGCTTTTAAATACTCAACTCTTGAACACATGAGGTCTTTTTATTTAGTTATACAGTAGATATTTGGAAGACTAAGCCAACTTTCATTGTCTTTCAATAGATGTAATGAAATTCTAGTTTTCACTTAAAAACTTTTTTGAGATCCTTTTAAATAAACATTCAGGTAAGTCTCAGTTTTTGTCGTGTCTTATTTCCTTTTTTTCGTTTTTAGTCTCCCTTTTTAATAATATGATCTGTCTGTTTAGTACTTACAAATCAGAAGAACAGATTCAGATTGCGTGTGATGAGGGTAGAGTCAGAAAACACTGCAGAGGCTGTCTGTAAATGTCTTGGGATTCCCTCTGAGGAAGTTGTCTTTGCTCAGGCTGCTGCCCCCGTGACCAGATGTCTGAAGAAAAGGAATGGATGCTAAACACAAATTCTTCTTTATTCTAACACAAACATATTTGTCAACACATGTCATCGACAACAGAGCTGAAATGTTCGAAACTTTCATAAAGTCTGTTTTCAAGACCCTTTGAAGTTGACATTTTGGTCACTGTGCAAAAAGTTTTCTTTTTGTATTTTTTGTGTCCCTGGAGAGTTTGGCCACAGAGGCTACAAACGGGGAGATTGTGCACTCTTGACAGTTTACTGTCCCCTCCTGAGCTTTGTCCTTGGAGCTTTCTTTTATAAATGGTAGCTTTTGCCCAGGAGGGTGTGCTGATGCTGGTGTGTGTGCTGAGCCTAGAGGCGGCACTGATGCTGGAAGTGGTGCTGATGCTGTAGGGGGCGCTGGTGTTGTCAGGGGCAGGTCGTATGGGAATAAAATAGACGCCCTGGATGGATGACGAAGCAGCTGCAGGTTGCGTTTGGCTACAGATGACAGGTTTGCTCAAAGTCCTGCTTGGTGGTTTTGGGAAAGAGGTGGAAGATGGCTGACGGGTTGCTGTTCTTTTTTTAAGCTCTTCTGTTCCAGCAGTGCTTGGTATGGGTGTATATGTGATCACGGGGTAGTCTTGGGGGGGCAGCACAGTTAGCTGGTGTGGTGCTGGAGGTAGCTCCAAGGAGGAGGTGGAGGTAGTCTTGGTGATGATGGACGGCTGCTTGGTGGCGTGCAGGTTCAGCGGCCTCTCCTGAAAGCGTATTAAGTCTCTCACCTTCTCTCCTGTGTGAGTTCTCATGTGTGTTTTGAGGTGAGATACATGAATAAAACTCTTCCTCTGATCTCTGTTCTGTGGGTCTGTCTCTTCATCTGTAGTTGATGTTGATTCTTCATGTTGGTTTCCTTCTTCATCCTGACTATCAGTTACATTAAAGCTCTGCTGATTTAGATCTGCTTCACTGTTCTCATCTTCCTCATAAGGATCAATCTCCTTCAAGGTATCAGTCTCCTGCTTCAGATCAAGCTGATCTTCATGACTGATGAAAAGTTCATCTGGTTCTTCTTTAATCAGTGAAGGCTCTGGTTCCTCCTGTTCCACTCTTAAATTCCTCTGCTGGTTGCAAAGACCCTTTTCATTAACATAATGCTGAGGGAGGACTGCAGGACAAAAAAGACAAAAAAGGAGACCTGTTTAGGACTTTTTTTCATAGTGCACCAGCATGAAACTTTGGTGCATAGACTTTCTCAACCACATTGCATTGAATTTATTAGGTTTACATGGTCACTCTCCTTTTTAATAGCTGTCGGTTTTTGCAATAAGACTTGAAAACGACAACAGTATAGTCCTCTCTAACAAAAATGAAAGAAATACACATCTGTGGACGTAGACATTGACCCAGATATCAATTTGTTTGACTTTGTAAATAACCACTGCAGTTATTATAGAGAAGAAAAGTACAATAGAAACACAAATCCTAATCAAAAACTGTCAATCATACATTTCAATAGCAGAAGCTTATATGTGAATCACCAAACCATTGAGGAATACTGACAGCTATTTAACAAACCTTTCAAAATAATTGCAATTTCAGAAATCTGGCTAAAGGCAGAAAAGGGCTAACACTTCCAGCTTGAGAGCTATGACTTTCACTATGTGAACAGGAGAAAATAAGCCAGGCTGGGGGGGTGGCTCTTTATGTACACAACAGTCTTAAACACAAAGTTGTGGAGACAATGTCGGGCTGTATTGATGATGACATGGAATATATATCTGTAGAGATTAGTATGGAGAAACAGAGTAACATGAAAGTCAGTTGCATATATCGATCCCCTGCATCTGACATGAAAACCTGCACTAGTGCTACTGAAAACATTTTTGCTAATATTTCCTAGAAGGTCATATTTCTTTGTGGCGATTTTTACATAGATTTGTTGAACACAAACAATCACAAGACAGAAGATTTCATGCATACAATGTACAGTTTAAGCTTTTATTCATTCATCAACAAACCCAGCAGAATAACAACAAACTGCGTGACCTTAATAGATAATATATTCACAAACTGCCAGGAAAACAGAATAAAAACTACTAATGACAGACATCAGCGACAACCTCCCTGTATTTGCTAACTATGAATGGCTTTGCAAAGAAATAAAGGAAAAGGCAAACAGTTCACAGAAGAAAACTAACAGAGGAATCAATAAATGCATTTAAATCAGAACTACAAGTGCCCAATTTAACTTGTAACTCACACAAAAGGCCCCCAGGGAATCAAAATCCCTTCAATTCTGAGTAGCCATGAACATGTTAGCACCCCTAATCTGCGTCTGGAAGAGCCATGTTTTCTGCTAACGGAGTGGAACCGGTGGAGCCTGCCTAATAGAAGATCATGAGCCTCAGTGGACTGAGGTAACATGAGTTGTGGTAGATGGATGCAATTGTCCAGCAGTCATTTATGTATACTGGCCAATTTTTGGATACCTCCTCCAGTGGTCTGGAGTGTGGGTGAAAAAGGCAAGGTTCCTAGGAGCTGGGTGTTTTGGTTTTCCCTTCTGAGCTGGAATTGTGGTTCCTCTTTCAGTGGTCTGAAATGTGAGTTTCAAATTCAAAACTGTGATGCATCAGATGCATGCAAAAACAAAAAAGTGTATACAAACAATTTTTTTAAAAAACAGGACGACGGAGCAGTGATACAAAAAATGTCAAAACAAACTGACCAGTATCATGAGAACAAGAAAGACTATTATAGAGAAATATTAGAAAACACTAAAGAAAGTTAGAAAGTACTGAACACTTTCATTAGGAAACACAAAGTGGAAGCAAATTACCCAGACTCTTTAGGTGTTAAAAATTTGATTTGCAACAAAATTCAGGACATGTCAAAAAAGTTTAATGAATTGTTTTATAAAAAATAGGGCAGAAGTTAGCAGAGGAAACAAACTGTTCAAAAATATCAGAAAAGGAAACAGTCGAACACTGCATTAAGAGAAATCCTAAGTCATTCTATTTGAGACCTGTGCAAGCAAAAGAAGTCCTAAAAAGCATCAAATTCAAAAACAAAATATCCCCAGTGACAGTTAAGACAGACGGGTCCCCAAAAAGAAAAGCATGAAGCTCAAAGGTCTTCTCTGTTTCTGTGATGAAGGTGACATACCTATGTGGTGGAGCTGCAGCTGTGGTTTCCAGATGACATCCAGCAGTCTGCGCTGACGACAGAGCTCCTGCTCGTACTGGACGATGGTTCCTTCACAGAGTCTGCAGATTTCTTCAGCAGCAGCAGCTAGTCGCTCGCTGATCAACTCTCTCAGAGACTGAAGGGAAGACATGGTTCCTGCTCCGATCTTCAGCTCCAACTCCCACAAACACCGCCGTCCTCTTCACTGCAGCTCCGATCGATCATCTGCTAGTCTCACAATCCCAGAAAAAGGGTCCAAACAGAAACTTTTCTCCTGTTTGGAGATTTTCCTGAAAGTTCCTGTGATCCTGCAGGAGTCAGTTCTGCTCAGCCTGCAGACCAAACAGAAAAGACTCTGGAAGCTTCCACATGGGAAACTTCAAGACAAAGAATCCAAACAACAACATCTGATTGGTTGACTTTTGGAGGGAAAGCTGCAACAGTCTTCTGTGATTGGTTCAGCGTCCCTGCCCCCACTAGTCCACTGCACAGGGGGCAACATTCCAGGGGGGGTTGGTAATCTCCTCCTTCTATTGTTTCTGCCCCACTGGCTCTTTCAAAATAAAGGCTTGTTGTAGCAGAAACCTGAATGGAACATCAGAATGGACTCAAACTGCTGCTGGTTTCAAAGCCTCGTTCTCAACTTCCAGCTGAACTCTTCATGAGTTTGAGCGTCTGTGACAAACTCTACAGTTGAACAACAGCAGTGAAAATCTCCATGGATGTCAACTGGGAGAGAATCAAAATGAGATTTCCAAGAGTTTCTGTAGGAACTCATCACAAAGTCAGGAGCTGCAAGGCCTGATGGGAGATCTGGGATCCCATTTTGGCTCTGCTTTTCTCCAAAGATGAAGAACATTAAGAAATAACCAATAAATGCTGATCTGGAACATTCTGTCTGGGAGTCTGACTGACTCTTTGACACTTTCTACATTCTGCTTTGATCCGGGTTTGAACCTCCTTTAATGCCACCACAACACATCCAATCCCAGCCCAGAACCTGAACCTGGTTCTGAACATGAAGCCGGTCTTCAGGGACAGCAGGACTGATGAGTTAGTGATCTTCTCAGATGGACTTCAGACCCGTTAGAGCTGAAACTGTCGCTTTTCTCTAGGAATCAGCTTCTTGTTGACTACACACTGCTGCAGTCAGGGGAACACACAAGAAACACACACACAAAGGGGGAGGAGCTTAGCTCAGGCATTGAAGTCATGGTTGAACTCTTCTGGGACGGATTTTAGACACAGAAAGCGCTCGTGTTGTAATCAATAACATGATTGGTCAGCTTTATCATGAATGGAAACATCACATGGTCTTTCATTAAAGTCCATTTAGATCATAGTTACAGAAATAAGAACTGATCAGAAGTCAGGAATCAATGGATATTCAGAAACATCCAGAATATTTCACTAGTCTGATTGGAATCACTCTATTCAATAAGAAACCAGCAAGAAAATAGAGATTTTCTCTCATGACCTCATTATTCATGTGAATTTATCAGCTGTAACCCATAATTCAGACAAATGTATCCAGTAATTCCAGAATAATCCTCACATAGACGTTGTGTGTGGACCCTGTTTTCCTTTAGATGATCCAGCTCTTGGTCCACTGAACCTACAACCTTCTTCCATTTGTTCAGCTGCTGGACACAACAAAGAAAAACAAACAGATGTTTTTGCTGAGTCAGTAAAATGCCTGTTGGAGCTCCAACATGATTGTTGACGGTGTTCCTCCTCTTTCTGCTCCGCTGACGTCGTCGTTTTCAGTTTCCTGATCAGACAAACTAAACTCTTTTCCAGGTTTGAATCATCAGAAGACGAAACTTCCACCTTTGTGCCACATGCTCAGAGAATCCACTTCCAGAACAGCAGAGATTCCCGCCACATGTGACAGAGCATCCAGGTGATCTCCAACTACAGGACATCATCACCTGCCTGTGACAGTCACACCTCCATTCTAGATGCAGCCAATGACCTCTAGGCTGTTTGAGGCTCAGAACAACATGACAGCCAGGAAGACCATCCCTCCTCCTGACCACCAGCTGCTCTGTCTCACAATGGCTGCCATGAGGAAGACTCCATGAAGAGTTCACGCCCAGAGGTCTGCTGGACCAGACACCATTCCTGACAGAGTGCAGAGCAGCTGGTAGACGTCTGATGTCTGACAGGAAATCTTCTAGCAGATGTCAGCTCCATCCCATCAGACGTTAGCCGACAGACTGGCGGCCATGAGCTGGAACAGCAGTCAGAGGGTGGAGATGGGCTGCAGGTGAAGCAGGAGTCCCTGCCAGAAAAGACGCTCAGAACTCTTTATCTTCTTCAGCTTTCTCCGGGATGAAGCAGAAAATGCTTTTTCCAGAAACATCCCTCCTGCCTCAACCCACTTGTGTCAAGTAGGAACTTCTGGAGCTGCTGGAGTCAGCTGGTGTCCATGGCAACAGCTGATGAAGGACAGCAGTTTATGTAAAGTGAGACTGGAACATTGAAACTAAAATAACTGTTTCTGTTATCAAAAGTTGCAGAAAGAAGAGACTCTGCATTTTCCAGCAGCTTCAACAGTTTGTCAGAGCTTCATCCTGCAGAAACATCAGCAGAAGAGAAGCAGCACCTTTATCCTGATGAAGCTCCACCCTCTGACCTTCATCAGTCATATCCAGGCTCTGCCCCCAGTCTGCAGCAGCAGCATCAGAGCCAGAGAGCCAAAGAAAGTGGAAAGTCTGAGAAGGAAGCAGCTCTGAAGCTCTGCAGCTGACGGTGCAGCTTCAGGACTCATGAGGAGGACCATACTGCAGGGCCTCCTCTTCCTCCTCCACCTTCCTCTTTGAGACAGCAGAAGTTCCTCCTCCACCTGCAGCTGGACCTGGATGTTTTTCCAGACCATGTGGCCTAATGGACAACGCGTCTGACTTCGGATCAGAAGATTGAGGGTTCAAATTCCTTCATGGTTGGAGGCAGGACTTTCAGAGACTCCCACAGTGAGACACCTGCTGGCTGTTCTGTGTAACTGCATCTGCAGCTTCTAGAAACGTCTTAGTTTCTGTTTTCATCTTTTTAAACAGTTTGTTTTCTTCACATGAAGCCTAAAGAAATGTCCTCAGAATGATGGGAACAGTTTTTCTGCAGCTTGAAGCTGTTCTGGAAGATTTTCTTCTTTAGTGCAGAGAAATCTCTGTGCTGAGTCAGCACTTTGACTTCTTTTCAACTTTAGATCCATCATTTAGAATCAAGTATTTATTGATATATATTATTTATTGACAGAAAATAAAGAGTAAATGTGTTTATCATCCAGCAGTGATTGTGGTGTTTGTAAGTCTTTTATTTTGAAATTCCTCAAGGATGATCATCATGGTGGATTTCTAGATCTGCATGAACTCATCCTGAATCCAAAAGACACTGGAGCATCAAAGAATCCAACCCATCTCTGCCAACATGAGGCTCTTACTTTGAAAAGTCTCAGACTTCCTGCAGGGAAACAGGCTTTCTGCTGCTGCACTGACAGATGTGCACGAGCTTGAAAGAGCTTCCTGACTGAGAAGCTGCAGACTTTCTTCTGCAGAGCAGCAGCTGACTTCAGCGTCGTCATGGGAACACAGTCTCCTGCTGCTTCTGGAAACGTCTTCAAGGCTGTGGTGGGACTTGTTGGTCTGGAGGACAGATTCTCTGAGCAAATGCTGCTTCAGCTTCAAGCTTCAGCTCTTTTCTTCTGGCAGAGCTTAGAAGAAATGGAAACCTCCTTTGTTCTGACTGTTTGCTCCAAATCCCAGATTCAGGAATTCCTCCAAGAAGTTCAGCTCAGAGATCATCAGCAGAGAAAAGCCTGAAGTTCTGATGGAAAATGACAACAGAACATGATCAATATTATTGATCCACATGGAATCCAGAAGAAACTCTGAGGTGAAGACATGAAGACACAAGCTTCAGAGACATGAGGACAAGTCAGAGTGGATTCATTCTGGACTTTCTTCTCACATCTTCTCTTCAGAACATCTTTGTCTTTGATCCTTCAAATCTTCAGGACTCCAATTCTGAAATCTGATCATCCATGGATTGTTTTTGTGGGATCAGATCCAGAGTTGCTGAAAGTTCTGCTGCCCTCTGCTGGTCAAAGTGTCCAAACAGCAGAGAGGAGATTCTCTGGGATTCATTGGAGTCCAGATTCTCCTGGATGTGAACAGTCTCTGCTTCTGGAACAGAAGAGTCCTTCTCAGAGCAGCATTGAGGATCTGTTCTGTCCGGCTGAGAGCGCTCCCTGCTGGTAGGAGACAGAACCACATCAGCTGCTTTTCTTTGGCCGTTCAGAAACAGTCTGGAGACTCTAAAAAACCTCCACTTCCTGAAGCAAACGGATGCAGAGCATCATGTTTGATCCTCTTCCTTCAGAAACGGCTCCATTGTTCCATCGCTCAGCAGTTTGACTAAAGCAGCTGAGAGTCTGGATGCAAACAGACCTCAGCAGCTCATCCAGAACGCCATGACAGAAGCACATGCAGCAGCACGTGCACGCTCCCAGAGAACAGCAGCTGATCCAAGTCCTGACTTTGAGGTGAGACCTTTCTGTTCTGCTTGGACCACACTTCAACATGAACTTCATTTCCCATCATTCCATCTGTCAGGAGAGAACAGCTGCAATGAGCTTCCTTCAGGAATGACTGCAGGTAGAAGGATCTTTCATTCTTCAGCACCACCAGGACCCACATCCAGCCCATCAACAGCCAGAACATCAGTGACATCAGCGTGTGATCTTCATCACATCATCATCATCAAAGGACCACCTCTACGTTTTTAGAATCTGATGGATTTCAGTCTTTCTGCAGCTTCTCATCAAGTGGATTGTCAAATATTTTTATTTTCTGTTTTATGTTTTAAATGTTGAAGAAAAATCTTTCCAGTTTTAAAAAGATGACACTACTAAAGTTATTGGAAAGACCCTGTCTGCTGCAGGACCTGTGCAGGTGCATTGTGGGTAATAATGTTCTGTTTGGGATATTTGCTGGATTCTGGATGTTGACAGTTGTGTTGGTCTTGATTGTTTACCGTTGTGGTTTGGATGTTTGTTGTTATTTGTAGAACAGCTGAGTAGGTTCTTCATAGACAACATGTTGCTCTGCCAATGTGCCTTTGGGCCAACTTGATTGGGCTGTTTGGAAGAATAATGAGGATAAATGAGAGCCTCCATCAGATCATGTTTCTGCTGTTTTTCAGAACTGCATCTGAACCTGAAAGCTGTCTGTCATATTTATGCAGCCTTTTTCAATAGAAACTGATCAAAACTGCAGATTCTATTGATTTCTCAATCATATTTATATCTAGGGGTGTAACGATACGCTAACATCTCAATTCGGTTCTGTGAGGAAACTGGAGATTCTAAACAGGACTGTAAGATAATTAAATTTGGCTGGCTCGTATCCTTCAGCTTCCTGCACACAGAAATGAATGAATAATGACTCAGAGACAAAACTTAGCTTCAGTGAAGATTTACTCCGCACAAGAGGCACAAATTTGCACAGAGGGTTACAGACAGAGTTGCTGCATCAAAGTCCGAACAACAGAGCTCAAAGTCTGAACAAAGAAAACAGGAAAAGCTGTCATCCTTCCTTTTCCTTTTGTACTTTTGTAAAGTGTACTTTTCTTTTTCGTGGAATTATTTTCTTTTCTTATTATTTTGTGAAATTATTTTTTTCTAATGCATGTTTGCACTGAACAGTGAGCGGCTCTCATTTCACTGAATGCGCATGTGATGCAATTTGTACATGTGTATAGTGACAACAAAGGCCTTCCTTTTCTTCTTCTTCCTCTCCTTAAAAAGCCCGGGTTTGACTCCTCCCTTTTGAGCAGTTACAGACCTATTTCTAATCTCCCATTCATTTCCAAAATTTCAGAAAAGGTTTTTATTAACCAACATACAACTGCTCTTGACAGTCATGCCATTTTTGAGCAGTTTCAGTCAGGTTTTCAGAGCTCTCTCCACTGAAACAGACCTTCTCAGAGTCACTAATGACATCCTGATGCAGGAAAATGCTCCGTGCTACTGCTACAGGGGGGTATTCCAGAAAGCAGGTTATGCTAGCTCCCACGGTAAGTTTGAGGCTAAGGAAGTTGATAACCTCAGCTTTCGGTTCCAGAAATGGAGGTATGTCTCAGGATAGGTCAAGTTGCCATGGCAACTCAAGCTCTGAACATAACCTGGTCTGGAGCAGGTTTAGTTGAAGGTTAGTTTGTTTTCAGAGAGGTGAAGCAGCATGGCGTGTCCATTTGAAGATGATTTAGTGGATGAAGAAGCTCAGATAATACTTTTTCCACAGTGAGAGGCTGATAAGACCACATATGGATGTTGGAAAATTAAACTTCTTTACTTTGATCTAATTTAATTATTTGCTTCAGTTAAGATAAATCATTTTTTTGTTAAGTCACCTTAAAAATAACACATAGTTTTCAGACAATTATTTTCCTTTCATTCAAATTAATTCAATTAAGTAGGTGTAACTTTGGTGCTGCTGTTAGATCGGCACCGCAAGGGATTGTGGGATATCATTCCCTTTGCCTGTCTGGATGGATTTGGGTTTAAGTGTAGGTTTTTGACCAAATGTGTTTAGTTGTTTAGCTGTTTTACTGTGTTTTGCCGAGTTATTTTGTCCTACTGTGCTTACGTCTCAGCACCACGAGTGAGAGCGAAGGAGAGGATGATGAGTTTTTATAGCACCCCTACACTCATATTCTGCAAGTACAATAATGGGAAATTCTTTAATTAATTTTTGCACTCCGTGCATTTTTTACCGTCCTTTTTATTGTTATAAAAATTAGCATATTCACCGGCTCAAATTTAGACATATGAGAGTTCAATATATATATATATATATATATATTTACTTTACTTTGTCTGTTATTTTTCTCCAAGCAGAAACTGTTTTTTTTTCAATGATGCAGCCGTGTTACTTTTTTGTTGGACGTATAATCTTCATACGCCGTCATTAAAATCTCAGACTCCGTCTCACTTCCGTCTCAAGTGTCGCGCTTTCTTTTTTTTCCCCCACGCGTTTCCATGGTGACTCCAGAAATCGGTGATCTATTGAGAATGTCCTAATGTATCGTGCGTTAACCCAGGGTTACCAAGTTGAGCGTAATTACGCCAACTCATATCTGGTCTTCTGGAACCGACATACCCAGAGTAACAAGTTCAGGCGGATTTCAGCCAGAGTTCAGGCTCAAAGTCAGGCTAGTTTAAACATGCTTCCTGGAATACCCCCCTGGACTTTGACACTGTTGATCGTTATGTCCTATTGGACAGACTTTTAAACCGCAGGATGTTTTTAAAATACCAATTGTGTCACGTTCTGAGTTGGAGATGCTCATCCGCGCTTTTTATATCATCGTCTTGATTACTGCAACTCCATCTTCACACGCTTGAGCAAAAATTCTTTAGAACGGCTCCAGGTTTTCCAGAACGCTGCTACAAGGCTTTCAACGAATTCATCCGAGTTTTCACGCCACCCCGTTATTATTCCAGCTGCACTGACTCTGTCTGCTATACACAGCTCTCAATAACCAAACACCGATCTGCTTAAAAGACTTTTGCAGCCATACACTCCCAGCAGGTCCCTGAGATCATGTGACCAGTGTCTGCTGGTTGTCAAGAGAACTCAGTTAAAGACTAAAGGTGACAGAGCCTTTGCAGCAGTGGCTCCATCCCTCTGGAACTCCATTCCTCCTAGCCTCAGATCCGCACTCACTGTTTTCTTTTAAAAAAAACAGCTAAACACATATCTTCTTAAAATAGCTTTTTCTTAACTATTTTGTAAAATTATGTTGGGATTTACTATGTTTTATTGTGAAGCACTTTGCAATTTTTATCTTGAAAGGTGCTATACAGATAAGGTTTATTATTATTATTATTATTAAATAGTCAAATAAAAACAGGAATAACAGTTCTTCTAATGTGTGATTTTTCCTTGATATTAAAACAGTGATTAAAATATTAGAACGCTGAAAGATCATATTGTGCATCAACAACACATTTTTCAACACACAATGTAAAAATAAGTAAAATACAACATTGTTTTATTTCTTGGCAGTGAGGCCATATGATTTACTCTGCATTTTGGATCTTAACTGCACTGTTTATCTGAGTTGTTACCTACAAATACACATTGGTATTTATTGATCATTTTATTTTAGTGTAAACTTACACCAGAAAATATCGATTAGAATATTAATAAGGAACCAGAGTGAAAAGCAGCAGATTAACCCTTGTGCTATCCTAGGCACTTTAACATTGGGAGTTGGGTCATCTAGACCCACTAGACAGTGCCCTGAACCTTTTTTCTTCAATGATTTGTGATCCTCACTGGTGTCCATTGATTACATGAAATCTTTCCACCTTTATCCACCTTTGTCATGGTGGGAAGAACATGTCAATGTAAGGGTGGGGTCATCTAAGATAGCACAAGGGAGGAGTTGATAGATAAAATCTTAACGATACCTATCTCTACTAGATGTTAGCTCTACTAGATGTTAGATCTAATAATTCAAAACAGCTCATTTCAACAGGTACATCTAAAATCATTCATTTTGGGAAAAAAGTTTTACATATTTTGTCAGCAGTGAAACTCATTGTCTAGTATCATTACACATAGATTGAAATGTATTGATTCTTTACTTTTTTGCTTTTGATAATTGTGGCTTAGAGAAGATGAAAACCTAAAAAAGCTGTCCAAGAAAGTCAGGATAAGAAAAGACAAGACTTTATTGATCCCCGGAGGGAAATTCAGTTGTTACAGCAGCCAAACAAGAAATATAGCAGTTAGAAAAACAAACAGTCAGTACAAATTAAAATAGTAATAAAAAGTGGAAGTGTGAATGTGCATGAATGTCCCGGTGATGGTCAGAGGGGCCATAGGCGCGAACTGGCAGCCACGCCTCTGTCAGTCTGCCCCAAGGCAGCTGTGGCTACAACCGTAGTTACCATCATCAAGTATGAATGAGGAGAGAATAAATAATGGACACACTGTAAGAGCTTTGAGCGTCAGGAGATGCAGAGGACGGCGCCCATCAGTCTACATAGTTATCACATTTTGAAGGAACGCAGACAGAGGCCGTGGGTTCGAGCCCCGCACCGGGTGCGTTCGAATTTTTTTTGGCCTCGTGGCTTTCTTAACCTCTTCTGCCAAGTTTGCCAGGCCTCTTAGCCCATGAGATTTGTTAATAATGGAAATATAAACTATATGAAAGTGAAGATATTTTTTTCGTCTCATTTTTACAGTCACTTTATTTTTTTCATATGTATAGTCACCTTATTTGTTGGTCTTATTCTATTTCATTCTGTAATTTGAAGTTAGATTCCTTTAGTTTGAAGAGAAAATTTCTATGTATGTGAAAACATTATAGAGATTGACAATAAAGTTTACTTTGAATCTTGAAACAAAATGAATTGTCTAATTAATGTACTACAGCAGCATAACAATATAATTATTTGTGTAAAAACAACAACAGATGTAATGTATTGACAATCTTCTGAAATCTAACTATTTAAGAGATGAACACAAATTAAAATACTCAAGTGCTCATGTAAAAGTTCTTTAATGCAAAGATGTCGGTAAATGGCATCCATATGACAGTTTTTATCCAAAAATTAAATTATTATATTTTGATCAAATACTTAAATATTGAAATAGCAAATTTAAATGACAAAAACAACTAAAAGCTTGAAAAGCACAATAATTCTTACAGAAAACACCAACAAAATATTATACAAAAAATATATAAAAGATGGTATCATCATTACAATGTTTAACTTTACAAAAAACAAAATCTATATAGAAAAGCACAAAAATAAACCAATATAAAACAACAGGTGCTTTTGATGTGCAAATTTTTCTGTGCAAGGACTGCTTTTTGTGGTGGTGCTGGTGGTGGTACATTCAAACAAGAAAGACAACTTAAAGCTTAAAAAACACAATAATTCTTACAGAAAACACCAACAAAATATTATAGAAAAAATATATAAAAGATGGTGTGATCATTACAATGTTTTAAAAAATATAAACCAATATAAAACAATAGGTGCTTTGGATGTGCAATTTTTTCTGTGCAAGGACTGCTTTTTGTTTAAAGTGGTGGTGGTGGTGCTGGTGCTGATGCTGGTGGTGGTGGGTCATTTCCTCTCTTTTTTTTCCCATATCCACGCTTCTGTAGCTCAGCCCTCCAAATGTCAAATGACTGAGTTTCAGTTGTTTCACAGAACCAGTTCTCAAAGTACTGACGGTGGGATGGTGGCTGTCTGTTTCCACCGCATTTGCTGCACGTTATGGTTTCTGTCTTTTTTATGTATTTCCTTTTTATAATACCCATTTTTTCTGCTTCCATTTTCTGCTTTCGGTATTGTTGTGTTGTGTATGGCGTGTTGGAAACAGGCTGAGGTGATGGCAGCACAGCAAGTATGATCGGCACGGCAGGAGGAGGCATGACAAAACTGAAGGGGACGTTTAAAACAGGAGGAACCAAAACCTGTGAGGTGGACCCTGATGGGATGATGAAGGGTGTAGAACTCAGTTGGGGTGCTAGTGCCTGCAGCTGTGGCTTTGGCTTAAGTTTTGCCTCCCCAGCAGTGTTGGGCGGAAGCACAAAAATGTGCGGCTGAGCTGAGGTCCCCACCTGTATAGGTGGTCCTTTCTGGAGTGGAGATGGTAGTTTTTCTGTTGCTGCCATGGAAGCAGCAGGTTGTGGGATGCCCTGGTTCAAAATGAGTTTTTCTTGTGCCCGGCACCGCCTGCTGTACCTGCAAATGCGTGCAAAACAAAATGGTTCAACAATAGAATCAAAACAGGGGAACAGCCCCAGCTGGCTTTGTGTTTATAAGATGCAAGACAAATGAAAAAGGCCTCAATACTATTGTTTGATCCTATTTTTTGATTAAACTGTTTTGATTTTCCTCTATGCATTCTATAGGATACAGCTTCTTATCTTTTTCTGTTTGATGTTGTTGAAAATGTATTCATAAAGACTGAAAATGTCATATATTAAAATCATTCTAATTTACTTATACCATTGTGTGACTGTAGCAGCATTTACTTCTGGGAGCTGGATGGTGGTCTCACTCATAATTCGCGCATTTGAGACGATGCACTCTCTAATCGTCCTGTACATCCGCACCACCATTGTGAACCGAGAAACCTTCTTCCCTTCGCATCGGACGGCGTTTGGGTACAGAGTCTCACAAAGATGGCTTCTGTCACTCTGTTGCAGTCTGGCCACTGGGCAGGACTGTGAGCCCCGATAAAACACTTAAATGAAAAAAGAGGGGGAAAAGCAAGGACAAAAAAACAAGGATATATGATTTAAAGTATTATTTTAAAGCCAATCATTTTGTTTTGTTTCACTTCTTTTGGTGGCTCAGCTCTTGTGTGTTTTGTCTACTCGCCTTTTTGTGCTTTCAACGCCAGGGGCTACAATTTTTTTGGTTGCTCTAAATCTTCCCTGTTTCAGGTGAGCTTGGTGACGCTGGGAGTAAACCGTTTTTTGTTTATCATAATCCCCCAATGACTGCCACAGGGAAATGATCTGGTTTGACTCCTCTGCAGTCACCACAAGGTTATTGTGCCGGAGGCCGACCAAGAAATCAGCCAGCTCCTGCACGGCCCCATAACTCTCCACGTTGTCAGGGCCGACAGAATCCTAGAAAACAAGAACAACAGTTAGTGAATCAAATTGAAAGAGAAATGACATTTATGCTTTTGAAAATAACTTAGTCTTACGTCACATGAAGAGTCCAACTGTTCAGGGGTTGCTGGCAGGTCTGTTTTGGAGGCTGTAAAAGAAAAAAGCAAATCCCTTAATAAAGAGTAACATGATACATATAATTAAAGCACTCCTAGACCTTTTTCCCATTTGCAAAACAAAATAAATAAATAAAAAACATACATACTACTTTACTTTTTACTTTTTCAAAAGAAAAGTTTAACTAAACTCACTGCTCTGTTCAGCGGGGGATAAAACACAAGGGGGAACAGAGGTGGTGGCGGAAGGTGATGAAGAGGGAGATGGTGGTGTAGGTCCAGGCGCTGATGAAGAGGGAGATGGTGGTGTAGGTCCAGGCGCTGATGAAGAGGGAGATGGTGGTGTAGGTCCAGGCGCTGATGAAGAGGGAGATGGTGGTGTAGGTCCAGGCGCTGAGTGTGTCGCACTCGTTGAAGGACCCTCAGGAGGAGGAGGAGGAGACCAAGAGGGGCCAGGCTGAGGGTCTGGAGCTGACAGACTCCTGGTGGGTGCCAAGGATGATGTTGAAGAGACTGAGAAGGTTCTCTCTGGCTCCAAAGTGGCCACAGTGAAGTCTTCAAACTCTTCGGGTTCATTGAAGCTGTCCTCAATCTCCATGTCAGTCGTCTCTGACTCTTCAACAGCCTGTCGGTAATCTTGGAGTACTTTACCAATTTGCTGGTAAAGGTACTCCACCCCCAGAAGTTCACCTGTAAAAGGCAAAGCACTCATTAGAAAAAGAAAACAAGTTTTGAAGTTCTTTTCAAAAAAAGTGTGCATACCTGTGTATTTCCTTGGCCCAGTATTAGGAACAATTTCCTCGCCAAGGACCTCCTCAGACAAACTGTTAACAGCATGCCGCAGGAGATGGTCGTAGGAGCATTGCTGCTGTTTGTCAGTTGTGGCTGCTACAGCGCGGTCTTCATTCCACCTGGCCAGCCCATCTAACAGGTAGGCCTGGAAGAAGGCATCGCTTGCCAGGGTGCCTGTAATATCCATGCAAAAAAAAAAAAAAAATAACAACACACGTTTCCATGCATAAATATGGCTTTCTATATTTACACTATTTTAGGATTTTTGTGTTTCAAGGAAAGATAAAAGAACAACTTACCAGGGATGAATCTATTCAGATGAAGATGAAAAGATTCAATGACGAAGAGGAAGAGGGTCCTGCTACTGGGAGGGAGGAGGAGGAGGAGGAGGAGGGGGAGGCTTCGAGGGTGAAGGGGGATCCTACAATCGCAGGTGAGGAAGAAAGGGATCCAGCTGGCTTGTTTAAAGTTGTGGATGTGGAATGCGGCCGGGCAGGTATCAAAGCTGAAAAACAACAACACAGCATTAACATCCACTGCCGATAAGAATAAATGTAACTCAGGGTTTGGAAAAAAAGAGAATTGTTTTCTTACAGGGTCTGACTTTAAATGGGGACGCCAGCCTTTTTACAGCTTTCTCAATGTTTTTGTCCTTGGCCAAATTACCCACTAATAGGGAAGAGAGAGACGAGGTGGAGATGGGCTGAGGAGTTTTGGGGTGTGATGGTGAACTGGGAGGTCTTGCAGCAGAAGGATTAGACATTGATGGAGTCTGAGAAGAAGAGGATGCCATCAATGGTCCTGGCTGGCTGGACAAACTGGGTGGTGTAACTGGGTGGTGTCTTCTCTCGAGACCACTGCTCCTCTTTCATCCCCACAGCAGTTTTGGCAGATGGAAACATTTCCATGTATTCTCTGAAACTTTGTTTGTTGCTGGCATGATCCTTGGTGTCTTTACTACCCCCTGTTGGATCTCTCTTCATAGCAGCAACAAGGTAGGCAGTATAACCAAATGCATTTTCCAGCAGCCATTTGAATGTCTGGCCCTGGAAAATACCAAACTGGATCTCAAAGAAGCCAAGAAGATGCTTTCTGTTGGAAAGATCTCCCTGATGATCCAGCAGGTTCTTTGTTGCCTTTTCCAAGACTGCTTCCGGGGACAAGGGCTTCATCCATGGCTTTCCTTTTTTTGCCTTTTCAAATGAATGGGCTTCAGATGAGTCTGACAAATTCAGAATGCCACTAGCCAGTCTTCTGAATCTGGGTTCCATCCTAAAAGCTGAATGAATCAAATGAGAAAAGCAGATTGTAAACCATAAACTGAGCAGTGGAAACACAAGATGAGAAAATAAAATGCTGCAGGAGGCTTTAATACGGCTTTATTTGATTGGATGGATACTTGCATTAATTTGATTTTTGTGTGTGTGTTCATTTCATAAATACCAATTGCTTGTTTTTTGGAGAATGTTATTTATTTAAATTATTATTAATTATTATTATGTATTACTATTATTCTAAACATTCAAAACAACAAAAGAAAAATAACATATTGCAAAGCTCGAGGACGACAGTGTGACTCATTCATTAATCATTAATTCATTCATACATTTTTATTATGTTTAATAATAAAAACAACAACAATAACTTTGAATAAATAAAGGCATTCGTGTGCATGTGTGAGTACTCGCTAAAACATGCGGGCAACAGGCAAAGAACAAACACAAAGACGCAGCAATCGACACGAAAAGGTCTGGTTATTATTCGTTATTAGAGCTAGCTGATGCTCTAATTATATTTTTGGCCTGATGTTTTAATGCAGTAAATGACAAACATGGAAAACACCGCTGCTTGCTATGCTAAAAGTTCGGTTAAATATATTTCAGTTAGCCTAGCTTTCATACGATCAAAAACGATTTACTTGTTATTTTACTACACGGTTAGTGGAAAAACACAGCTGGTTGAACAACAACAATGGAGGACTACTGTAAATGACAGGAAAACAACCTTTCTATCGGAGTACGACAGGTATTACCATCGGAAAAAATGTGTTATTACTATAGCACAAACATTTAAAATTAAATTTCACAATGACAACTCCGTACTTACTGTGAAAAGTTGTGATCAACGTTGAAAACTGGATCAAATCTAGCGCCGACACTTTTAGCGTTGTTTGTAGATGCAAATAAAGCGCTCTTTTTTCTTCTTTTTTCTTTCTTCTCTTTCTTCTTTTTTTTTTTTTTTTCCCCTTCACGCACTCCTCTTTCTGGCATCTCATTGGTCAGTCCTTTTTCATCGCCCCGGAGATCCATCGCGGCACCTGATTGGGTAATGCTTGCTTGCTCTTGGGTGAGATGTCGTACACAAGAGGACAGCTAATTGGAGGAGAGGTTTGAATCTTGGTAGCAAGGCAGTGGTTTGATTGGATATCACCACCAAGAATTACCAGGATCGAGCTTGACTAACAAGCAGCCGGGGGCGCCACAGTTGATGTTTGTGATCAGGAACTCTGGATTCTTCTTAGAAGGAGACGTTCTGCCTCTTTAGCAGAGAGCAGAACGTTGATCTGATCTGTTGGAAGCGACTCCATCCTGAAGCTGCACTGCTTAGTTCCTGTCCACCAGGGGGCAGCATTCCTTCAATCCAGCTGCAGGAAACCTTGATGTTGTGCAGAATCTGCAGCCGTTCAGACACGCCCTTTTACTGAGGAACACAGACGTCCTTCAGGAATGTGGTTCACAGTTTGCTTTGCTGATCAAATCTCTGCTTGTTCTGACTTGTTCCCACTCTGACTTCAATCTGCTTCTTTCTCAGCTTCTGCTTCACTTTTAGGATCTTGTGGATTTGAAAGGTTCTGATTCTAACAGACATGAAAAGAAAAGCTTCTCAGCTTCACTGTCAGCCATTTTCCTGAGCTGCATGTGAACAAACTCTCTGTTCCTCTGAGTCTGACTGATGATCAGAAGGAGCTGTTTCCAGGAAATAGTCAGGCCCCTCCCTTCAGCTCCATCAGGAGTTTCTGTTCAGTGTCAGTAGATGACAGATGAGGGGAGTTCATGCATGTCTGGAAGCAGAAGGTCACATGACCTCACCTTTCTCAGTCAGTGAGATCAACAATCTGTCAATCAGCTTGAAGCTCCGCCCCTCCTCTCAGCTGCTGTCAGGTGGTGTCAGATTTCTTCTTGAACCTGGGGGGTATTCCAGGAAGCATGTTTAAACTATCCTGACTTTAACCCTGAACTCTGGCTGAAATCCGCCTGAACTTGTTACTCTGGGTATGTCGGTTCCAAAAGATCGGATATGAGTTGGTGTAATAACGCTCGACTTGGTAACCCTGGGTTAACGCACGTGCACGTCGTGTACATAAAGACATTCTCAATGGATCACCGATTTCCGGAGTCACCATAGAAATGCGTGGTGAAACAAAAGAGCGCCATACTCTACTGACTGAGACAGAGTCAAAATGACGGCGTATGAAGATTATACGTCCATCAAAAAAGTAACACGGCTGCATCAGCAAAAGAAAGAGTTTCTGCTTGAAGAAAAAGATTGGACAAAGTAAAAGCACGAGGTTTCAATCTCATGTCATTGCAAAAACTTACAATAGGGATGCTACAAAAACTCATCATCCTCTCCCTCCCCCTTACTCATGGTTCAGAGACTTAAGAAAAGTAGGACAAAATAACTCAGCAAAACACAGTAAAACACAGTAAAACACAGTAAACAACTAAACACATTTGGTCAAAAACCCACACTTAAACCCAAATCCGTCCAGACAGGCAAAGGGAATGGTATCCCACAATCCCTTGCAGTGCCGATCTAACAGCAGGACCAAAGTTACACCTACTTAATTGAATTAATTTGAATGAAAAATAACTCTAAAATAACTGTCTGATAACTACGTGTTATTTTTAATATGACTTAACAACAAAAAATATTTATTTTAACTGAAGCAAATAATTAAGTTAGATCAAAGTAAACAAGTTTTTTTTTCCAACGTCCATATGTGGTCTTATCACCCTCTCACGGTGGAAAAAGTATTATCTGAGCTTCTTCATCAACTAAATCAGGGGTGGCGAACACGAGGCTTGCGAGCCGCATGTGGCTCTTGGCCAATGAGCGTGCGGCTCTTTGCCTCTCATTATATTTTCTATATACTTTGCCTCATTTCATAATTTTTTCCCTCTTAAACCACACTCAAACCATCAGAGAGTATTAAAAATAAATAATAATTAATAATAAAAGTAATTTGGCAGTGTGTGTGTGTGTGTGCGTGTGTGTGTGTGTTTGATGCTGCTCCCGACACGTAAGTGACCGCCAATAGTCTGCGCGGGTTACGCCCACTGTCGGAACACATAGATATAGATTTGATGTGCGTGCAGACTGTTACCTTCATAGTCAAAATGGAGAAATTCAGAGTATAAAGATAAACACAGGACGTTTCTGGAAGAACGGGAAGATTCTTACTTTTTACTGAACAGAATGGAAAGTCACGATGTTTCTCATTATGAGCTTCTGGAAGCAGTAACATTGGTCATGGCAGAAAAGAACAAAACGTATCCCGGAGAAAATTAAAAACTTCCTGATCATCTGACACAAATTGTCTCCTTTATGATCAAGTTGAAGCTTTCCTAAGTCCACATTCAAACTGCAACCATCCCACGTTCCTTCTTTGCGGAGCTCACAACAGAAGCTGCAATCCACATGAATGAAGTGCAGAACGTGACCGTAGATCACTTTTCTCATGGATTTAATGCAGAGACTGACTGATGAGATCCCCGCTGGTCACTGATGAGGCAGTGATAGAACCGGAGATAAATGAGCTGATATCTCTCTGAAAGAATATGGAGTGATATTTCTGCTACCACGTTGCACACAAAACTTTCTAAGTTGCACACAAAACTTCCTAGGTTTTTTGCTCAAAAATTGTTTTTTTTTTGCTTTCAAAAACGTTTTTTGCGTTTGCAAAACACATTTTTTGCGTGCGTTGTGTCAAATCTCACTTTTGTCTTCTCTTTGATTTTGCTGACTACTTTGAGCGCGATTTAGCGTGATATGAAAGCCACTGGCATCGCCAACAAGAAATTCGCATGCATTGTGTGTCATCTCACTTTTTTCCGATCTTTGCTGAGTTAAGTTTCGGTTTGACGTGACCAAGATAAAAGAAGGCCCTGTTACGTTTTGGAGAACGGAGAATTCCCCGTGTGTAAAAGAGCTGGTCTCAATCTGCTGTCCACGTTCTCCTCAATATGTGTCCTCCAGTCCCTGTTTATTACCTTGAAACACGTGAAATCAAGGCATCGGTCAGTTCTGACTGACACTCACATAAATGAACTGATCAGAGAGGAGTTAGCCCCGCCTTCAGCCCCTAAGACTCATGGGAAGGGGGGAATCTCAATTGTAAAACCATAAATCAGGGACCTGTTTGCAGAAGTGACTTGAATGCCGTTTAGCTGTATGTGTGTGTATTCAAGTTAATGGGCTCTTAATGTGTACGGGGGGGAGGGAATTACGCAGCCAGTTTAATGGTAATTCAGCTGATTACTACTCTGAAGGATGAACTTAACTGTTGCAATGTAGTAACATTTAATATATTATTTGCTTTTGATGCAAAAAGTCAGTCATTAAATTTTATATAAAAACATGTAAAGGCAAGAAATTCTAATGAAGTTAAAATTAGTTAAAGTTGCACACATCTGAAATGTAATGTATTTAATGTGTTTATTGTGAATATGAATCACTTAGACACCAGAAGGATGCTCTGTCCAGATGTTTGTGTATTTGTTGGTGTAAGGGGCATTGAAAGAGGAATGTTGAGTTACAAAGAATTACCAGTTAAATACTGATGTAAATCTGACTTCAGAGGAGTCAGTGCCTCTCCAGCATCAACCTCACCGCCTGTCACTGAGTGGTTGTGTGTCAGAGAAAGGCAGAGAAAAGGTCAGTGTATGGTGTGGGTCTTTGACTCTCACAATGAAAAAATTCGGCTCTTGGTGTCAAACTTGTTCGCCACCCCTGCACTAAATCATCTTCAAATGGACACGCCATGCTGCTTCACCTCTCTGAAAACAAACTAAGCTTCAACTAAACCTGCTCCAGACCAGGTTATGTTCAGAGCATTAGTTGCTATGGCAACTTGACCTACCCTGAAACATACCTCCATTTCTGGAACCGAAAGCTGAGGTTATCAACTTCCTTAGCCTCAAACTTACAGTGGGAGCTAGCATAACCTGCTTTCTGGAATACCCCCCAGTGTTGAGTCTTTAGTTCATGAAACAAACATCCTGCAGCTTCTGACAGTCATTTCACCTCCAACAAAAAGCCCCGCCAACTTTTGCATGTCAGGACAAAACTTGATCAGATCTTGATCCTCTGACTGTGGAGCTGTTAACTTGGTAGATAACAGGCAGGTTGAGGGATTGATTCCAAGGAGGCTCACAGTCTAAGGCTGCATTTCCACTGCATGGTTCAAGTGACCCAATTCCGATTTTTTCCTCTCATGTGGCACAGATCAGATATGACCGGTGAACGTGTAAGCAGGACAAAAGCGCATGGATTCCGTTTTTCTCAGATCGGATTCAGGCTTCATTCATATGTGGAAATAAATCAGAAACGAATCGGATACGTGCATTTGCGTGTGCCATGTAAGCAGACAAATCGGACATTCCCCAGTAAATGCGAGTCGTACGTCAGTGACGTCAATTCAGGACACCACCAACTGAGATCACATGACTTATAAAGGTGCTTTGGCGCTGATTTTGCTGCCAGCGTGTTACCTTTCAGCCTCAGGCTTCAGACCGTACTGGGAAACCGCTGTTTTTTCCGATCTGGTCCCGGTCGGAACGCAAACGGTAACTAATCATTGCTCTGGAACAGGCTAGAAACCGTTTATTTCTTTGCTTGTGTTGCGGAGTGTGGGCATGTATGATGGGGACAGAGCCTGCTGTGTGTGTGTGTGTGTAAGGAGAGGAGAGGGGGTGTGAGCGCGGAGCAGGAGAGTGTCGGAGAACTGTAATAAAAAGAAGGTGTCTCCCCCAAAAGATTGTTTTGGAGTCTTTCTTAACTCGCTCTGGAGGCTGAGGGTTCCGAACGGGACAGTGAACCCGAAGGAGAATCCGCCTTAGCCCTGGAGAAAATCTCCTGTGTGTTTCTGACCATGGTCAGAAAAAGAGAAGTCATCGCACAGGAAAGGTTCAACACTTGGATCAAACTGTTAGTACAGCACGTCTGCAAACACTTCCTCATTCAAAACTCAGAGAGAGCACATAAGCCGGCCGAGCAGCCCCCAACGCAGCCCCCCTTTTTCCTCTCCCCTCAGGGAGACAACGCCTCCTTCCGTCGCTGCGTTGCTTCCATGACAACCGCAGTCACACAAAAGTCCGAAGGAGGTCCGCGGAAGGCAGAAATGCTGCTACGTAGTCCTGAGAATGTCTACGTTTGACAGTTTCAGCATTGTATAGTGTAAATGTAAAATCGGATACTGGTCACTTTTTAGAGATGATGTAAGCGGGTCGTCAAAAAAATCGGATATAGTCAGAAAATCAGATATGGGCATCAAGACCTGCAGTGTAAATGAGAACTAAATCTGACAAATAAAATTCCTCTTCAGCTGCTGCACCTGCTGCTCCTGCCCACCTGTGTTGCCCCGCCTCCATCCAGGTGGACTCTTCCTGGTTGTGAGTCAGTGATCTGTGCTGCAGCTGCGTTGAAACGGTGAGGGAGACTCTTCTTCCTCTTCATCTCTTTGCAGAAACTGAAGTGAGTTTGTTTCTGGAACTTTGTCTTCACTAACTTGACTGTTTGTTTCTGAATGTTTGGAGAAGATCTTCTTCTTTCTCTGCAAACTCTCATCACTCTGCTGTTTCCAAAGCTTCATCATTGTTGGATCAACAACATGGAGGACTCTTCTTCATCAAGTCAACAACGATCAGCTCATGCTTGTTGTGTTTTTTCATTTCTGAGTCCAAACCTTCCTGTTCTCCTCCATCCAAAGCTGTGTGGAGGTCAAAGTTCATGAGAAAGTCTCTGTTGGAGCTTTGAGAGGAAGAATTTGTGTCTTTCTTTCTTTTCTCTTCATTCTTTGATTTCTGTCTGTTTTTCTTGATGCTTCATGTTTCCTGAAGTGTAGAAACAGGAAGTTTGTTGCTTCTTTTTTTTTTCAAAACTTTGAATGTAAAAATTCAATACAAAACCATGTTAAACAGTAAACAGCAACAACGAAGGAACAAGCCAGGGGGTTATTACATTTTACACAGATATATTGAAACTGACACACAGATCAAATGTTTTGATGGCTTTCTTATTGTCAGAGTTTCTTCTGGTCTTAATGTATTGTTTGAACTCATTGATGAAGACTGAGAAATGAGGGGTATGATTCGTCAAAGTGACTGAATGGAAATGTTGCTGCTGCAGCTCCATGTCTCCACCTGGTGGAGGGAGAGCAGAAGTGCAGCAGCTGATGGCAGCTTCCTCTGCCTCCCACTGCTGTCTGACTGCATTCACCTGAACCTGAGAAGAAACACAAGAGAAGAGCCAATCAGTGGAGGAGCAGCTGATCTGTTGGTGAAGGAGGATCAGAGCTGATGATGAGGAGGGTTTCCTCTGCAGGTGAAGGTGGAAGGTGTGTGTGAGCTGATGTGGATCCAGTGAATCCAGCAGCATGGATCAGTGGGAGGAGCCACAGGAGGGAGCCCCTCCCTCTAAAAGCAGAGATGGCAACCATGACAACCAGAGCAAAGCTCAGAGGTGAGATGAACATCTGCAACTGTCCATGATCTTCTCCATGTCAGAGCTCAGGACTCACACCAGCAACCTTCATTCTTCACAGGAACCAACCTGGACCTGGACCTGGTTCTGGACCTGGTTCTGGACTCAGCTGTGGGTCTTTAAGGAGTGACATATCAAAGGAGAGACCTCCTGACTTCAAAGACATCCGTTCAGAAGAGGAAGAGTGAGTGCCTGTCAGAGACATTAGGGATGTAAAAGATAAATTCAGTGAAATATCACGATATTTTATTTGTCATTACTTGTAACAATGTAATATGCTGCCAAGACGATATTTAAATACTTCTAAGCAGAAATGTAGGTCAGCGTCTTACTTTTGTTTTTCACTGAAACCCTGGACTGCTAGCTGACAGCACTGAGTCTCTTCCAGCAGCTCTACTCCAAAACAACAAGATCTCATGAGAACTGTCTTGTGACAGATGTGAACTCATGAACCTCATGGTTGTTGTTACATAGGGAAATGAGACGTGTACAACTCAATTTTAACTAAGGATGAGTACCAAAACTCTGCACCAAGTTTGTGCCGGTACAACATGATTTTTGTGCTCCGTGTTGGGCTCATATAAGAACATGAGGCAGAGCAGAAGGAGCTTCAGTCAAAATGCTGAAGACAAAAAAAGAGTGAAAGTTGTGAACTTCATAAATGATTCTGATCCACCGACTTAATGGATCAGAGTGACTAGTAAAAAAAAGACTGTTGTTGTGGTGATGAACAGTTAAATATTCAAGGATTCATGGAGTATTTATTGCCAATTTCAGTGAACAGGGCAGATTCACAAACTAGGAATTTGCTGCGGTGCTAATTTGCCACATAAGACACTTAAGAATGACACAAATAAACAACAGTAAGCAAAAAATTAACACGAAAGTCAGAACAATAAATACAAAATAAATAGTGTAAACTGAGCATGATCAAGGTGCAGGTAATGGACTGGTAACTGGAAATGTAATTGAAAAGTCTAAGGAGGAGGAGTTAAAAGATGTTCATGAGTCTGCCTCCAGAGGGAAAGAAACTGTTCTTATGTTGTGAGGTTCTGGTCCTGATGGATCTTAGCCTCCTGCCTGAAGGGAGTGGTTCAAGTAGACCATGTCCAGGGTGAGAGGGGTTGGCTGCTATCTGAAGTGCACGACCCCAGGTTCTGGAAACGTATAGTTGTTGGACAGATGGAAGACTGCAGCTAATCACCTTCTCATCTGAGCGCACAATACGCTGCAGTCTGTTTATGTCCCTGGTTGTGGCTCCAGCGTACCACATGGTGATGAAGGATGTGATGATGGATTCTACTATGATGGCCGTGTAGAACTGCACCATCATCTGGGCCAGCAGCCTGGCTTTCTTCAACTGCCGCAGGAAGTTCATCCTCTGCTGGGCCTTTTGAGCAGGAAGCTGATGGGCGACTCCCACTTAAGTTCTTGAGTGATGGTGGAGCCGAGGAAACGCACAGAGTCCACTATGGTGATGAGAAAGTCTGTCAGGATGAGAGGGGGGTGAGGGGGCTGTGATGAAGCAATGAAGCAACCAAGTATTAGAACAGCCTTCTTCTTCTTACTGCCTTTTATGTCTTGAGACACTTCAGGCAGCAACAAAATCTTTTCACTTCTGTCGGTCACAGGGATCACAGTGATTGGGAAACCCTTTGATTTTGTAAATTCTCCCATTTCCCCCAGAAATCATGACGGGGTCTGACATTTTCATTATAGGTGTGACATGATCAAAAAAATCTAGAAATCACAACGAGGGATTTCATAAATAATGTAACTCCTTCAACCTAGTGGAGGGAAAATGTAAACTGTTGATCCAAACACGTCATGTTATTCCAGACTAAACAGCTCAGTCTGTGTTCCTGTCAAAGTCCATCAGCTGTTCATGAAGAAGCAGATCCTCCAACACTCTGATGGTTTGGTGTTTGCAGAGGTTAACAGGTCACACAGAGAGTCCAGTCTGCAGCCTCCAGCTGTGGCTCCATGAAGAGTGACTGGTCCAAAGGTCTTCCTGAAGCCTTCAGAACTGAACCAGAACCTTCAGACTCACAGTAAGAAGCAGTTTCTAGTGAACAAAGCAGAGTTCAGCTCTCAGCAGGAACAACAATGTTCTCATCAAGAACATCAGCTGATCCATCCAGGAAGGTCAACCATCTGCTGTGATGCTTTAGGTCTGAGAGGAAAGAAAAGAGTTGGACAACTCTGGAGGACACAAAGCTCAGTCTGTGAGGATGAAGCAAACAGCTGAACTTTTCTCTGACCTCAATCCAGACATGAGCTCCAAACACAGCTAACGCATCATTTAGACCTTCAGATGGACTAGATCTGCTCTGGTTTAACCTGGAAACACATTTGCTCATATTCAGTACAGTCTGGATCACAGTATCTGAGTCTGAAGATCAGAGAGGATCTGCTCCATGATCAGAGTTAGTCTGGAACTTCCCACTGACTGCTTTGATTGTTGTTCACTAACGTTTCTCCTTAGTGTCCACAGAGAGAAGAAGAGGAGCAGACCCCAGTCTGCAGAAAGACCCAGAGCTGGTGAGTCAGAGCCTGATTATTTGCTGATGGATTCTTCTGGAAATATGTGGAACACTCATGAAGGAGCTTTCTTCTCTGCTCTTTCAGCAGATGTTGGTCTGCAGGAGATGTTTGGAGAACATCAGATCAGTCTGAGGAGCAGAAGTGAACATGTGGCTGAAGGAACTGAAGAAGCAGGAAGAGAAACGCTCCTCAACAGCATCTACACTGAGCTCTACATCACAGAGGGACTGAGACCAGAAGGTCACACCCAACATGAGGTGATGCAGCTGGAGACAACCACCAAGACCAACCAGCTCCATGGCACTGCAATCAAGAACCCAGAGATCTTCAAAGTCCTCCCTGACCAGCACAGATCCATCAGAGTGGTTCTGACCAGCGGAGTTGCTGGAGCTGGAAAAAGCTTCTCAGTGCAGAAGTTCACTCTGGACTGGGCCGAGGGCTTGGAGAACCAAGACATCAGTGCTGTGGTTCCTCTGTCCTTCAGGGAGATGAACTTGATCAGAGATGAGCAGCACAGTCTTCTCACTCTGATCCAGCTGTTCCATCCAACGCTCCAGAAGATCCCAGCAGAACAGCTGTCTGTCTGCAAACTTCTGTTCATCTTTGATGGTCTGGATGAAAGCAGACTTTCTCTGGACTTCAACAACAGTCCGGTGGTGTCTGATGTCACACACAAGTCCTCAGTCAACGTGCTGCTCACTAACCTCATCCAGGGACGTCTGCTGCCCTCAGCTCTGGTCTGGATCACTTCCAGACCTGCAGCAGCCAATCAGATCCCTCCTTCATGTGTGGACAGACTGACTGAAGTACGAGGCTTCAATGATGCTCAGAAGGAGGAGTACTTCAGGAGGAGGTTCCCAGATGAAGAGCTGTCCAGCAGAATCATCTCCCACATCAAGGGCTCCATGTCCCTCTACATCATGTGTGAAGTTCCAGTCTTCTGCTGGATCACTGCTGTGGTTCTGGAGAACCTGCTGACCACAGAGCAGAGAGGAGAGCTGCCCACCACCCTGACTGACATGTACTCCCACTTCCTGATGGTCCAGACAAAGAGGAAGAACAAGTACCAGCAGGAACATCAGACAAGTCCACAAGAGCTGACAGAGACTGACAGGGAAGTTCTTCTGAAGCTGGGGAGGCTGGCATTTGAACATCTGGAGAAAGGAAACATCATGTTCTACCAAGAAGACCTGCAGCAGTGTGGTCTGGATGTCACAGAGGCCTCAGTGTACTCTGGAATTTGTACTGAGGTCTTCAGAAGAGAGTGTGGGATCTTCCAGAAACCGGTCTACAGCTTTGTTCATCTGAGCGTTCAGGAGTTTCTGGCTGCAGTCTACATGTTCCACTGTTACTCCAACAGGAAGGTAGAGGTCATTGAGGACTTCCTGAAGTACATGAACATGAAGAACCCATCCCTGGATAAGTTTCTGAGTAGAGTCATGAAGAAATCACTGCAGAGTCAAACTGGACACCTGGACCTGCTGGTTCGATTCCTTCATGGTCTCTCTGTGGAGTCCAACCAGAGACTCTTAGGAGGCCTGCTGGGTCAGACAGAGAAGAATCCAGGAACCATCCAGAGAGCCATCAACAACCTGAAGAAGATCAACAGTGGAGGAGTCTCTCCTGACAGAAGCATCAACATCTATCACTGTCTGATGGAGATGAAGGACCTCTCAGTTCATCAGGAGATCCAAGAGTTCCTGAAGTCAGAGAATAAATCAGAGAAGAAACTCTCAGAGATCCACTGCTCAGCTCTGGCCTACACTCTGCAGATGTCAGAGGAGGTTCTGGATGATCTGGACCTGAACCAGTACAAGACATCAGATGAGGGTAGACGGAGACTGATCACAGCTGTGAGGAACTGCAGGAAGTTCAGGTGAGTCCAGCAGTGATTGTGAAGATAAATCAGATCAGTGTTCAGATTGATTTACAAAGATCGAAAGGTTTGAAAATGATTAGAAATAAAAACATGAAAGAAGAAAATCTGTTTGTTTTTAACACTCAGGATCTTTTAGCTAAAGAGCAAAGAAGGATCATATTTGTCCAAATGAAATCCAATCCAGAATCTTCTCAAAGGTTTGAACCCAATGCAGACGGTCCAGAATGAAAGGATGTCTTCATTTCCACAATGTCAGTCATTCTAGAAGCACATTTCTAAAATGCTCTTTCTTCTGTTCATCATCTTCTTTCTAGATAAATCATTGATCTGTGATTGAAACAGTTTGATGACTAAAAGAAGAAACTGAAGCAGAAACCTTTGGTTCCTTTAGTTCAGTCAACCATCATTTGCATATATAGAGTCTCTGTATTGCCTTTAGTTATGTTATCAAAAGAAACATTTTATTTTATGTAAACTATGTTTAACAGTCAGTTTTTAGTTAATTTTAGAGTGAGACATCTGTCGTTAAGTTTCGATTTAAATTTGTGTCAGAGTGCTCTTCCCATGCGTTCTTAAATTCAATTGAGCACATTTTCACAGAGATGTGGCCATGTTCATGCTGAGTTGGCCCTGTGCCTGCAAGCATTGGGAATTTTCTGTCTTTGTAGGTTGATTATACATTAAGTTTCTTAGGAAGTTGTTTAGCTGTTTCTTGTGAACCTTAAAGTGTTTCTGACAAGCTGTGGATTAGCAATAGGCCTGTCATGCTTTTTTATGGACAGCTAATGTCTGTGAATACCTTTTTTCTGTTTAGGATCAGTTACAAACAACAAAATGAGTATTTTTCAAGAAGAAAAGAAATTAAAGAAGCAACTTAAAGCAACTTGAAAGTATGACGCTGAAGTTGGTTTCCGATTCACAAATTTTACATTTTTATGATACTATTTCACAAATTTCACAAATCACAAACTGTGTTAAGTTTGTTCTTTAGTATCTAAATCCTAATTTAATCCAGGTTTGAGCAGTCCAGGTCCTGTGGTTTTTGAACAGGACCCGGTTCTAGGTGATCTAGGTGTTCTTTTAGTGCTCTCGCCAATCCTAAGCTGTGAATCAGAAGCCAACTTCAGTGTTGTCTTGGAAGTACTTGTATTTGTTCCTGGCTGTCTAGCAGCGGCTTTTCAAATTTCAAATTCAAATTCAAATTTTATTTGTCACACACACAATCATACACCGTACAATGTGCAGTGAAATGCTTAGGCGACCGCCCGCAACCTCAAACAAGAAAAGAATAGCAATAGGAAAATAGATATAAAATATAATAATATATAAAAACCGAACGAGTGCAAATATGCTCTAAAGTTTTGCATGAGCTTGTATTGATTTGTTTATCCAGTTCCATTGAAAGGATTAATGTTTAAGACATCTTCTATTTTTCTGGATTCTTATTTCTGTGATGTTTCTAGAAAAATCTCAGAGTTTGAGTACAAGTTCAGCAGCAAATCCTCTAGATCAATTCAGGCTTTTTGAATCTGAAAATGCAGTTTGTGTTGTTAATAAAGTTTTTTTGTGAAAGTCCTTATCGGTCAGATCAAAATAGCAGTTTGGACCGCAGAATGAAGCCTAGCATGACAGCTAACTTGTAAACCTGTACAGGTTCTTGTTCATCCATACTGAGGTTCAAGATTCAAGATTCCACATCAACCTAATTAATCCCCGAAGAGAAATTTTGTTCTGGAATCCATTGAAGAAAGTCCAGACGTGCTTTGATTCACCTGCATGGATTCAGCAGGTGCCTTTGAAACTTGATGTTTCTGATCAAAGCTAGTTAGCATCAGCTGTCTGGATTCTTCTGTCCGTGGAACATCAACATCCTCATTGTTTGATGTGTGTAAACTGTGAGGAGCATGATGGGTCAAAGTTCCGAGTGATGTCAGCATGGTCTCCTGAGGCTCCTGTGGAGAAGATTCCTGGCTTTGAATGAGACTGAAAATTCCACCTGCTTTGATTGGAGTTAAACAGTTCCTGTTTCTTGTTGAAGCTCTGCCCCCTGGCGGTCTGTGAACACAGCGCTGAAAACAAACAGAGCTCTCCCTCTAATCACATGACCAAAGCCTGAATGTTGAGCCGCATGTTCTAAACGGAATGAAGGAGTCAAAGAAGCTGTGAGGCAGAAATGACCAGTGACTTGCGGTCAGGTGAGGCAAGTGAAGCACAGCATCACCTGTCACAATCGTGATTAAAAAAGGAAATGGTGAATTAAGTAAATATCATTTTCCACTGATCTGTGTTAAAATACATTTTCAGTCAACTCAACATGTTTTCCATAGTTTTTGTAGGAAAAACTCTGTTCGTTTTGCAGATTTCCATAACGTGTTCATAAGTCGGGAGAGATGAGACCAGGATTCAACCGGGTAAAGATCAACCAAGTTTTATTCCCTAACAGAGTTTCTAAAACAAAATGAAACAGATATATCTGGGTGTTCAAACTTCGAAGTCTACAATGCACTCCAATTACATGCGGCTGGCATGCAGACGGGTTGAGAACAAAGGAAGTTCTGGAAAAGAAAGTTTTTATGATGTTGCGCCAGGATCCCACCTCCCGGGCGCATGGATTCGTTGACAGCTGGACTGCCCACTTCCACCGGACCATATTTGGAGGACCACACCATTGCGTCTGTAAAATGGTTTCCCATCTGTCCATAGTAAATCAGCTCAGAGAGCAGAAACCCCATAGCAGTCATTGGAGCAAAGATCAGCTTCGTCCTCTGCATGAGAACGTCCACATAGCTCTGCTCTCACGGATCGGATCTCAGGACAGGTGGTTTAAATCTCGTCCAAGACAAATTTTACCATTCTCAGCACAAACTCCCTAACATGCACACAAAGGTTCGATGTCTTTCCATATGAGGGAAAAGGGGGGGGGGGGGGGGGTCTGCCTCTGCACCCAGGATTTATCTAAAGGAATTTCAAAGGTAGTAAGCTTTTACAAGTTAAAAAGATGGTCACAACACACTGAACACTGAAGATTAAAACTTCAACGTAATAAAAGATAAAGCAGCAAACATATATTTCTTCATTTCTGAGGTTAAAATCGTTGAATTTGAATGTTGTCACAGATGGAGCTGAATCTCCGGGTGAGGCTCTGAAGTGCTTTGCCTCATGTCTGATGGCAGGACTCAATGTTAACAGAGACGTGCGGTTAAAATGTTGCTATAGGCCCGCAGAAAAGGCTTCAGGTGAGGCAGGCTTCACCAGCAGGGGGCAGACATGAGCTGACTGCTGCTTTGTAAATATACTGCTGCCGTAGAAACAGACTAAGGACGTCTGTCTCCATTGAGAGAAATACATTTATTAAACTAACTGATAATAAGGAAGAATTTTCCAACAGATCATAGAGCTTTTTGTGGAGAAGAATCGGCGGACAGACTAAAAAAAAAGGCCAATAATGTTTTTCAATGTTTGTTTTTTAAAAATAAAATGGGAGTAAGTGGAAAAAATATGTAAGTAAAATAATTTGTTTTATTTTTATGATAATTTTCACAGACAACATTTGGTAACACTGATTAAAGCACCAGAATTTGAAGCTGGAAAAATACCAGATACAGGGTCAAATGTGTGCTGAACACATCTGTATACTTGTTCACAGTATATGAATAAATTATACACAAGAAGAGGGTTCTTTCCATCTATAAAAGACATGTGGATGGACAAATATGTTCTTGTGTGTATTTTATAAGCTGTTAGCTGCTATTGGATGAATGCTGAAATATGTAGTTCTTTCATTGTAAATCTGACTCCAGCGGAGTCAGTGCCTCACTACCCATACACCTCACCGCACGTCACTGGAAATGACAAAGAGGAGGGGGGGACTCCGCTGGTCGGGGGGTCGGGTCCGGTGCCTGGGTGGGGCGGGCTGGGGTGCTGCGCAGTCTTCTGGGCTTGGGTGTGGGGAGGTGTGGTGTGGGGTTGGAGTGGTGGTCTGGCTTGGCTTGGGGGGGTTGGTGGGGGGCCCTGCTCAGGGGGGGAGGTCCAGTGGCGCTGGATGGGCTGCCCTTCTACACCTGGGGCTGGGACCAACCCTTCCCTGGCTCTGGGAAGGGGCGGGGTGACCCTCTTGGGGCCCCTGTCGCTCTGGGTGTCATCTGCTGGGGCTGCGGGGTCTGGGGTGGGGGGGTGGGGGTTTGTCGGCCCTGTCCTGTGTGTGTGGGGGGGTTCTGGGGGGGGGGGGCACTAACGGTACAGGACCTTGGGGGTTTGTCGGGTCTGGGTCTTCGCTGAGGCAATCGGCGGTTGCCCCGGCCGGTTGGCTGCCCAGTCCCGTCGAGGCCTGACCAGAGCTCTCCCAGGGCTGGCGCCTGGGGTTGGTGGCCTGGGCTTGCTCCGGGGGGAGAGGGCTCGCTTTCTGGCTTCTCTCTCTCTGTGTGGGGTGGGTGGTGCTGGGTCTGGGGTGTCGGCGCCTCGGGGAATGGGACTCCCTGGGCTGAGGGGACCTGGCCCCTATGCTGGGGGGTGCTGGGGGACGGCTGTTTGACCAACGGGGGACAGTCTACCAGCGCTGCGGGGGGGGGGGCTCTCCTGGTTGGGCTGGGGCAGCGCTCTCTTTCCCCCCATGCCTCCCTGTTCTTTGGCTCTGGGGGCCTCGCGGCGGTCCTGCTGGCCCTTGCCTGGGTGGCAGATGTGATCATC
The DNA here is from genome assembly GCA_023969325.1 of Oryzias curvinotus. Lineage (NCBI taxonomy): Eukaryota > Metazoa > Chordata > Actinopteri > Beloniformes > Adrianichthyidae > Oryzias > Oryzias curvinotus. The sequence continues at coordinate 2,207,251 of CM043728.1, read as the reverse complement.
CGGGGGGCGGTTGTTCTCTGCCTGCTACCTAGTGGCGTTGGGGGGTTCTGGCTGCCGCGGCTGCTACGGCAGGGGTCTTGGTGTGGGGATGGCTGGTCACTCCCCCCCCCCTTCTTTTCACATTCCACCATCCATTTTAGAAGAACATAAACACTCACCTGAGCACAGGTGTTAGCTCACCTTTGCACTTATAGTTTGCATGATTGAATGAATGAAATATTTCACACCAGTTAGTTTGAAGGCATAAGTATGCATGTGTGAACAATATTTGTTTTCTGTACATGTTTACATGTGGACATTTTTGCAGCTAGCAGGTGTGTTGATAACATTTGAGTGTGTGTGTGGACAGGCCCCGCCCTTTGACATTTGTACTACATTTGAACTTCACCGTAATGATAAACATCCAGTAAACTTGTTGCTTTATGCTGCTTCATGGTTTTACCCCCCCCCCCTCCTATTATCACCCTCTTATCCCCCCTCCCCCCCCCCCCCTTTCTAACATCCCTCTCTCTTCTTTCCTCCTTTCCTTTTCCGTCCGGTCCAACACCAAATATTTTCAAACATGATGGAATTTAATAAAGTTTGGCCTCAATTACAAAAGGCGTTTATTCAGACATTCCTCTGGTTTGTCTGAAGATTAATAACCCCTGTTGTTAAAGTAAAATATGTCCAACACAAGAGGCCCTCAGCTGTCATCTGTCTGCCCAGCTGTTGGACAGGACAAGTTAAAAAAAACAAAACACTTTAATCACAGTCAGCTGGTAACAGACCCCGCCCCCAGAATGGGCTGTTTCCATGACAACATCAACAGCTTCAAGAAAGCATCAAGTTCAGATTTAGAAAAGGTCTTTGAGAGCAGAAACAGTCACTTTAGCCTCTTTCTACCAAGAAGACCTTCTGGAAAGTTCTGCCTGAAGGTTGGTGCTGCTGTGGTTCTGTTCATGATGGGAGACGTGGACCTAAGGAGGAAACTGGATTCAAAATTCTACAACAGAACAGGAACTGTTGTTGTTTATAGATTCAGAGCTGAAAACATGAAAATATAATTTTGGAAATGAAAACAGAAAACTCTCAGAAAACTGGATCATAACCAACATTTAAAATCTGTCAACCATCATCATGGTCAGAGTGACAGCTGTCAGTCTCTGGGATCCAGATGTTCTACTGTGAACTTTGGGGTTCAGACCTCAGATCACTGACAGACTGAGGTTAGTGTTAAGCTCCATGGAGCTCCACCTTCTCTCCTCCAGCTGCAGATGAAAGAAAGATGAAGGTCTGAGAGAGACTGATGAGGAGGACTGTTTCATGATGAAGATGAAGCTCTGATGAAGAGAGAAATGTCCAACTGGAACTTCATCACATCCTGAATTCATCATAGATCACCTGTTTCTGTCTTTGTTTCTCTTCACAGACTTTCAGAATATGAACTCTCAGAGACTGACTGGGAAATTGTGGCCTCAGCTCTGAAGTCCAACCCGTCCCACCTGACAGAACTGGACCTGAGGAACAACAGCCTGAAGTATTCATTCATGAAGGTTCTGTGTTCTGGACTGGAGAGTCCAAACTGCAGACTGCAGACTCTGAGGTCAGAACATTGAAGCTGCTGGTTGGTTCATTTCTACTGCGAAGGGGGGCCTAAGGGCAGGGATGTCCAGTTTGGCTTAGTCAGCTTGTCAGTTCAATTTATTATTTTCCTATTGAATTCTATGTATTCATAATCCTTTTGATTTTTTGTTTAACTTTTTCAATTACAAGCCCATTGAGATGACTGTTGTTGTGAATTTGGGCTATACAAATAAAATGAACTTGAATTGAATTGAATTGAAGAAGGGCTCCACGGGTGCCACAGATTAATAGCATAGCATCATTAGCATTAGTACCATGGGGGGGCTGACTTCACTCTGATTAACAGAAGGCCAAGAAAGTAGAGAGCTGGAAACTAAAATCCAGATTTTCCCAAAAATAATCTTCTAAAACATAAATTTGAACTGAATCATTAAAACAGAAATTGACCTATCGGTCGGCCCTAAGGACAGATATGATCACACACCAAGCCAGAAGTGGCCCACGAGCCTTGAGTTTGACCCAAACGTCCTAAAGGATTTCTGGGTGATGAAAATGTATTTCAAAATTTAGGATTAAAAATGAAGAAATACAATTTAATCTGACATTTTTTAAATCAAAGCTTTAAATCCATCAGATTTAAATATTTTGTCATGAATAATTCCTGATGATCAATGACATTTCAATTCCTCATCTGTTTTAACTTAATTTCAAGTCATTTCTAATCTATTGCATTTTCATTCATGGTCATGTTTTTGGGTCCAAATCCAAAAGAAATGAGCAAACAGTGAAAATGTCATCTGTCAGTCTGTCATCAGGGCGGGTCCCACCTGACTGAATGGACCAAGTTCCTGGACCTCCGGCTGAATCACTGCTCCTGAACACACTTTTCTGTCTCATTGCAGGTTGGAGAACTGCAGTTTGTCAAAGATCAGCTGTGAAGTCCTGGTCTCAGCTCTGAAGAAAAACCCGTCTAATCTGACAGAACTGGACCTGAGCTACAACCAGAACCTGCAGGATTCAGGATTTCTTCATCTGTCTGGTTTTCTGGAGAGTCCAGACTGCAGACTGCAGACTCTGAGGTCAGTAAAGAAGCTGAACTCCCTGAAGGATGAGAAGAACGGATCAGGTGAAGAACTTTCTGATGTTTCACTGGAAGATTTTCTGTCTCCAGCCGTGTTTGAAACATTATGATGATTGGTTCAGATGTTCTTCATCAAATTAATTGATTGTTCTGATGATTGATTGAAACTGATCTGTTTCAATCAGAATCTTGAAAATCAGGATCTCCAACCTATTTTAGAACATGGATCCATTTCATGTCAGAACAAATGTTCACAGATCAGCCTGTAGAAAGTTCAAGTTGGTGTCCAAATTAGTTTCAGCTTCCAGTTTTCAGAAAACCATTCAAAGGATTCTACATGAAATCTATTTGAAGAAAATAGTTTGAAAAGATCTTTAAATATTGAATCTAGAACAGACACTTCCTTTGAATGCCACTAGAACAACAAAAACACACAAAGTGCTCTTTGGTCGGTCATTCAGTCACTGAAAACCAGAAATGACTGCAGATTGATTTACCACTAGAAATGAAAAACTGTCACTTAAAAAATGAAACTTTATTTTTGGAACTTTGGATTCAAAAAAGTTTTCTAGACTAAGACTAAAAAGTGTTGAAACCAAAAAAGTTTAACTCAGGCCCAAAGACAACAAAAGGACATTTAGAATAGAGTTCAACACTTCATGAACACTATGGAAAGGTCACATGAAGAGCTGCAAACTTTGGGAGCAGCAGAACCATCAGCAGCTCCTCTTCAGGGCCACATTCAGACATTTTGAGCCCCGTGGATCCTCATGTTTTTCAAGGCCCCTCTACAGTTTAGAGATGTCAGGAAATGCTTTCAGAGGAGAACTAAATACTTTTTTTAGCTGTTTTTCTGTAATGAGATCATTTGAAAATGTATTTTACAATATAGGATTCAAGATGAAGAAATACAATTTAATCTGACATTTGTCATGGTGGCCTGACTCCTCCCCCTCCCAGCTCTGCTCCAGACTCACAGCTGTGACTACTCATCTCATCTCTTCACCTGCTACTTACGGAGACTCACCTCCAGCATTTGTCGCCAGTTCGTTAACACTGATGGTGCTTAGCTTCATTTTGAGCTACGTCTGGCCCCCTTGCCTAGTTTCCTATGCTTATCTTGTTTTGCTGTGCCCTAGGTCTTACCTTCCACGAGAGTCACCTGAGTCCTCCACCACCTTGTGAAGGAAATTGTTTTATTATTATCATTGTTTAAATGTATTTGTTTAAATGTTAACTCAGATTGACCTAAGGATAGGAATAGAAGCCCCATGAAGCCTCATTGGAGTTCTTGTAATTGTGCCGGAAAAATGAACCACCCATTCAGGGCTTCGAAACCACACCGAATAGCGGCATCTGGTGGCGGACTGGATGTATATCGACGTATGTTTTAACTAAGCTCTTTTTAACACTTCAATGTGGAAATGATGATGATGAAAAAACGTAAAACAAAACAATGTTGTTAATGAGTATTAAAAAGAACAACGTAAAACAACACATGCAGGAAACATCACAAGAAGAAAAAAAAACGCAAAGCAAAAAAAAAATTTTGTAAATAGCTGGCCTCAAGCCCCAAGACCTCTGGACGTGACCTCCATGAATCACTCCACTGAGCTATTGCTACAGATGCCAAATACCTTTGCCATTACAAATTTATTGAAGTTTTTTTTTATACACAACGATCATGCGTTTTTTTTTATTAGGAGAAATCGAGTAGAAACGATCCTGAGCCCCAGTACGTTTTTTACCAGGAGTCATGGTAAAGTGCAATGAACTGACACTGATTCTAATACAGGGGAAACAACAGAACTGACCGGGAAATGTTCGAGATTCATTTCGTGTTTCTAGAGAATAGCGCACCCAACTGTTCCAAACGCAAGTGACATCTGAACCGTGCTTCGACCAAACGAAGCATTTGGCGCGTCATACGTCATCAACCATGTGATCTGCGCTAGTTGACACACGCCCCGAAACATTGTGCCGAAACACTCTGTTTCATTAAAGTGAACCGTGCGCCAAAGCGCTGTGTCAAACAGGCCATCCCTAGATTGACCTTTTTACCTTTTGAGACAGTTTTGTGTGTGTTTGTTCATCTGCTTCTCATCCCAATCCCAGCAAGGATGAGGGGGTTTTACGACATACTGTCCTGATTGGATAAGGAATACTGTTTGAACTTAGAATCCAACCAAAGGGGTCATTTGACGACACCCCTTAATGAACTTTTTCTTTTTGTCTTGAAATTGGAACCTCCTACTTGAAGTCTTAATAAAAGCAGTACAGGGAGAAGCAGAACCTTTGAGAAGAGCAGCGTGATGGTTGACTTCTGTCACACTGGTTTTCTTCTCCCTTGTGCATGAGAAACTTGATTCTTGTTGTGGTTTATTGTTTCTAATTGCGTTTTCCTTTAATGTCTAGATGCATTTATCTGACAACCTCGAGCTGAAGCTGCTACTCTCGACGCTCCTCAAGAACTCCGTGCTTGCCATTGCCAAGTAAATCCGACAACCCCGCTGACAATACGCTCCTGCTTCACTCTGAATCTGAGTCCTGTGTCTCGGCTCAACCGAGCACCTCCCTCGAGCTTTCAAAACCTGATCCTCGTTCGAGCCTCCGCTCCATCAAGCACCCAAGACTCATCACGAAGCAAGATCCGCTGGCTCCTACAAAATAAAACTAATTACTCACCTTCAACTTACCTGTCTCTTCCTTCCGGGTTACAGCATCTGGGTTCGTCACGTGTTCAGATAATGACAACATTTTTGAAATCAAAGCTTGAAATCAAAGCTTTAAATCTATTGGATTGTAAATATGTAGTCATGAATATTTCCTGATGATCAATTACATTTCAATTCCTCGTCTGTTTTAACTTCATTTCAAGTCATTTCTAATCTATTGCATTTTCATTCATGGTCATGTTTTTGGGTCCAAATCCAAAAGAAATGATCAAACAGTGAAAATGTCATCTGTCAGTCTGTCATCAGGGTGGGTCCCACCTGACTGAATGGACCAAGTTCCTGGACCTCCAGCTGCATGAACACACTTTTTAAAATCTGATTTCAGGTTGGAGAACTGCAGTTTGTCAAAGATCAGCTGTAAAGTTCTGGTCTCAGCTCTGAAGAAGAACCCGTCTAATCTGACAGAACTGGACCTTACCTGGAACCAGAACCTGCAGGATTCAGGAGTTCTTCATCTGTGTGGTTTTCTGGAGAGTCCAGACTGCAGACTGCAGACTCTGAGGTCAGACTCCATGTTTCACTTGCGTTCAGATCAAAATGATGACAAAGTTGTGTTGACCCACAGTGAGCAGAAATGTCCAGATTCTGATCTGCAGCAGCGTCTTCCTGCAGCTGCTTGGTCTCTTCAAAGATCTGCAGAAGAACTTCTTCTTTTCTTCCTGCAGCTGCTTGTTTCAAAGCTGTCTGCTGACATTTGTGCTCCACAAAGTTCTGCTTGCAGCCATCATCTCTTCTTTGTGTCTTTGCTCCAACAGACTCCTATAAAGTGCGTGCAGAAGAAGTAGCCGTGCACGCTCACATGCACTCTGAGTCCTGCTGTGTTTCAGCAGATGCAGCTGAGAGTCTAGCGGCTGATGTTTGTGAGCAGACAGTGACGTCATCATGCTGCAGCTGGATGCTGCTCTGACAGACACATCCTCCACAAACATCCTCACCTTTTCATCCACAAACCTCATCACATCATCCATCAAAGCTCCCAGCAGCTTCTGACTCTTCATTCAGAGCTGAAGTCATGGATCAGGGATCAATGTCCAACATTTGCTGCTGACTCTTCCTCATCACTTCCTTTTTCTCTCTGCTTTGATCTGTTGGAGCTGAAAGTCTCTGCTTGAAGGGCTGCAGCAGAGAAGGACTGGAAGATCATCTCCTGAAAACTGGGATGAAGACTTTCCAGCATCATGCTGTTGAAATTCTCCCATGATTCAGTGCTGTTTGGAGAAGAGCTGAGCAGAAAGAGGAAGTGGACTTTTACTGCTGTTGCTGCAGAAACATCAGTTGGTTTGGATGCAGCCACAGGCTGATGTTTGACTTTCACACATCTGGACTTCTTTCCTGAAGCAGCTGCATGTTGTCCTGAATGTTCCTGAATGTTCTTCTTCTCTGCTTCTGCTGGACTCTTCTGATATGCTGCTGTTGCTTCACATCTTTGGACTTTTTCTAAACTTTCTGATCTTCTTCAGCTCTGAACTCTGTAGAAGAAGTGAAGGATGAAAAGCATTAACTTTGTCTTTAAACTCAACTCTTTGTTCTAGATTTAGGTTGAGGAAGTGCAGTTTGTCAAAGACCAGCTGTTCTGCTCTGGTCTCAGCTTTGAAGTCAAACCCGTCCCACCTGACAGAACTGGACCTAAGGAGAAACTACCTTCAGTCTTCAGATGTTCAGCAGAAGCTCCAGGATCTGGTGGAGAGTCCAAACTCCAAACTGCAGACTCTGAGGTCAGTAGAGGGTTGGAGTCAGTCCAGCTGCTTCCAGATGTTTGGTCCTAAAGTTAGTCTGAGAGCAAAGATGCAGAGTTTCCTGTGAAGCTGCAGCTTCTCAGTGAAGCTCTGAGGAGAATGATGACAGGCTTCAGGACAACAGTCAGCCAATCAGAGCAGCAGAAGCTCCAACAGGTGAAGATGACAGGAAGCTGCTGCTCTGAACAGGACTGAAGCTCCTGCTGCTCTTTCTGCTGCTGTGCTGCATCACTGACTGACAGACCAGGATCAGGAGTCACTCCTTCATCTCTGTCTTTCTACTTTCTCTCTGCAGGTGGAAGAACTACAGAGTCTGATGTTCCTCCTGGAGGAGCAGCAGCAGCAGCAGCTGGCCTGCAGAGATGTTGTGACTGGTTGGTGTTCCTGGGAGGTGGAGAGCAGAGTGATGGAGGAATCAGAGGAAGTGGAGATAAGTGTTAGAGCTGCAGCAGGAACTGATCTGAGATCAGCTCCACGGTCTGTCTCAGCATCAAGCGGACAGTTATTGTGCTGCAGCTCCCCCGGTGGACTGATGGAGAACTGCACTTCCTCTTCTCATTCTAGTGTTGGGAAATCTTAAGCTTTTCTTCTCTCCTGTGTTGCCATAGTAACTGATGTCATTCTTCCTGTCTGCTGACGTCTGTGTTTCTCTGTTAATGAAGCTGTTTGTGCACATTATTGTGACATTTTCTTGTTCTAATAGTTTGATTATTCTTTTTTGTTTGATGTGAAAAAGTTTTTCCTCTGAAAGAGTTCATGCAGGATTCAGTCTTCATGCTCACATTTTTCAATGTCATTTCTATCATTTCGACTTTGATACAATTTGAAATGAGGATTGAAACATCTAATGACGAGTCAGCAGTTTAAAGTATTTTTCTGCTACACTAAACAATCAGTTAATGAATTGACTTAACTGGGAAAATAATTGTGATTTATTGATTTATTGATTTATTTCAAGCATTGTAGTCAAAGCAATAAAGAATTTACACATATTTATCAAAGTCATTACAGAAATGATGAAATGCATAGATTAAAAAGACAGAAAACAAAATATAAATGTCACTTAAATCAGATTTGCTTAATTAAATACAGTGATCATTAACTGAAGTATAAGTAGAGTTTGATTTATTGCTTGAAAAGGAGTGGGAAGAAGCAAGCTTATATAATCCCACCCCTACTGAGTTCATTCATTTGATAGTTTTACAGCGTTTTAAATCCGGTTCTGATCAAATAGATTCTCTTGAAGTAACAAAATCCAGTGCCTAGTAATGATTGGTGATCTTCAGAAAACATTCATTCATGATTTCAGTAAACAGTAATGGTGCCGATATGTAATAATAATTGATTATTATTTGAACACATGATCACATTAAACCAGAAATTATTGACACACATTGCAAATCAAGTAAACAAAATCAATAGCTTATTGGTTGTAATTCAAACCTTTCAGTAATCATTATTGCACATTACAATGTAAAACTCAGTGGTTGTAATTAAAAGAGCTTTGATTATGGATCCAGGCCTGGGAGAGGTGAGGGGAGCCAGGCACCTCGACCCAGACCCATCATAGCCAGGTTTCTGAGGTTTCAGGACCGGGACCGCATCACTGAAGCAGCACGAAAGATGGGCACCGTCACCTGGGAACAGCGCCGCATCATGGTGTTTGCTGACTACTCCAAGCTGCTGAGCGACAGACGGATGAAGTTCAGAGAATGCAAGAAGCTTCTGCATGAGAAAAACATCAGTTTCTCTCTGAATTACCCAGCTGTGCTGATGGTAAAAGCACCTCAAGGATCCCACCGGTTTGAAGACCACAAAGAGGCCTTGGCCTTCATCACCTCTCTGGATTAATCCGGTTTGCTTTTTTATATTTATCTTTATTTTTGGAAGGACCATGCAATGGGGGAGAGGAAAGATCCCAAAACAAACAGAAAAGAAGGGAAAATCAATAATTGGCTGCTTGCCTGGATCATTAGACCATAACGTGATCTATTTTGCATTCAGAACTTTCTTTTTTTTGGGGGGGGCTGGACGAAACTTAATGTGAGAAAAACGGAACATCTCTCATTTTTCTGGAGTCGCTAAAAGGTCTTTTCCTTGTTAGACATGTGCCAGACTAAAATAATTTTGTTTAGTTCCTTTTTCTTTTCCTTATTTTCAATACTTTAGTGGGAAAATGTTCTGATATTCATGCCGTTTAAGTTCAAGGTTGCACTGTTATTGTTGTAGCTGCTCAGCATGGGAGGGCGTGGCGCTTAACGGCAGCTAAGGTTAGGTGTATGTTCACGGACCAAAGTGAGGGAACTGTAGTTGTCTGGTTACACAAACGTTTTTTGAGTTTTGTTTTGACAGGATTTTATTTTTTTTTCTTAATGTTTTATTTTATATTTTGATGCCAACAAAGTGCAGCTGCTTATTGGGGTATAGCATTACTCAATGCACATCTGTCTGTTACATGTTCACATATGAATAACCTAAGCTTGATGAGCTGGAATGTCCAGGGCCTTAAGAACACTGTGAAGAGGAGGAAAATATTATCATTTATTAAATCTAAAAAATGCGACATTGTTTTTATCCAGGAGACACATCTGTCTCCTATGGAATCAAAAAAACTTTGTACTGGTTGGGTGGGCTTTGTGGGCTTTGTTCAAACAGTGGGAGTACTAAAAGTAAAGGAGTGACTACATTAATTAACAAACGGTTACAATTTCAATGTATAAAGCAGAGTAAGGTCGAAGCAGGTCGAATGTTATTAATGTTATGTGACATACAAGGTAACAAAGTGATTCTGGTTAATGTCTATGCACCCAATGTGGATGATCCTTCATTTTTTGGGCTTTTGGAAAATAAATTAATGGAGATGGGTGACCATCCAATTATCATGGGCAGAGATTTTAATGAGGTAATGGACCCGATCCTAGACCGAAGCTCCTGACTTTCACGCACCTCAAAGGCAGTTACAGCGTTGAGGAGAATGTCTGAGGCATGCTCCTTGGTAGATAGCTGACATTTACAAAATCCATCTGGAAGGGACTATACTTTCTATTCTCATCCCCATGAGTCATTCTCAAGAATAGATTTCTTCTTGGTGTCTCAGTCTCTAGTGCCAGCTGTTGCATCTAGTAATATTGGCAACATAGTTCTATCAGATCATAGCCCTATATTTCTCAGCATGCAGGCCTTTAATTGTTCGGTTAGATGGAGACTGAACTCCAGCCTTTTATTAGAGGAAACATTTTGCGAATACATCAGATCCCAAATTAACTTGTACATAGAAACCAATATACCTACAGCCGGAGTTGCTTGGGAGGCTCTAAAGGCCTTCCTGAGAGGCCACATAATCCAATATGCTTCTTCAAAAAAGAAAGCAAACCTTACCAAGCTACAAAAACTTGAAAATTAAATTAAAATCACAGAGTCCAACTTTAAAAAAGACTCTTCTACAACAAATTTGAACAAATTGACCACGAATTTAATGCAATACTATCACAAAAGGCACAATTTAGTTTGTTCCGTGCCAGACAAAAATATTTTGAAGAGGGAGATAAGGCAGGCAGGCTTTTAGCCAGATATATCAAGCAAAGGGAGGCCATGAGCACCATTTCAGCAGTTCAGGATGACAAGGGTCACCTTTTCTCTGAACCGCAAAAAATAAACCAGATATTTTGTCATTTCTACAGGGGGCTTTCCTGTCCTGAATCATGTGCCACTAAAAATGACATTGATGCTTTCCTGTTAGAGTTCTGTTAGAGTCCTAAAGTGACCAAGGATCAACTTGAAGGTCTTGACAGACCTATTACTATTGAGGAAATAGTTAATGTTATTAAACACCTTCCCACAAGTATGGCTCCAGGACTAGATGGTTTCACAGCTGAGTTTTTTAAAAATGCCCACAAGAACTTGCACCTTTAATGCTTAGAACTTATAATGAATCTTTTGATAAACAAATACTTCCACCCTCACTCTCTGAAGCAATTATAACACTAATTCTAAAAAAAAGATAAAGATCCATCAGACTGCAAAAGCTACCGGCGTATTAGTTTGAACTCCTATGATAGTAAAATCTTATCAAAGATTTTGGCTAATCGGCTAGACAGAGTTATCACCTCCCTCATTCACCCAGATCAGGTTGGTTTTATATGTTCTTGTTCTTCAGCCAATAATATCAGAAGATTAATTGATGTTATGTGGGCGGTGAAGGATAGGAAATCCCCCATGGCAGCTATTTCATTGGATGCTGAAAAGGATTTCGAAAGGGTTGAATGGCAGTATTTGTTTAGTACTTTAGAATGCTTTGGCTTCAGTGAAAGGTTTATCAAATGGATTCGGCTCATATACACACACCCTAAGGCTTCAATACTTACTAATGGTATAATTGGGCCACCGTTTGAATTAAAAAGAGGTACCAGACAAGGTGACCCTCTTTCTCCCCTCTTTTTTGCTCTGTCCTTGGAGCCGCTGGCGGCCGCCATATGAAAGGAGCCCAGATTTCCAGGGATTGTAATAGGACAAAGCTGTCTTAAACTTAGTTGTATGCAGATGATATCCTCCTTCTAGTGTCAGACCCAAGTAATTCACTCTCCTCACTGCTCCCAATAATAAACAGGTTTTCTGTTTTATCAGGTTACAAGGTTAACTGGACTAAGTCTGAGGCACTCCCACTAACTAGCCACTGCCCAAAAACTCTTTTTCCTACTAGAATGTTTTCATGGCCCGAAAGAGGAATTAAGTACCTAGGTATAACATTCCCACCATATTTGTCCAATTTGGTAAAAATTAACACTGAACCCCTCCTAGACAGAATGAAGATTGACATAGAACGGTGGTCTCAGCTTTATCTTTCTATGTGGGGTAAAGTAAATATAATCAAAATGGTCTGAACTCCAAAATTTAACTGTTTATTGCAAGCGTTACCAGTTCATATCCCTGTTACATATTTTAAACAGTTTGATAAGCTTTGTAATTTATTTATATAGAACAATAAGAAACCAAGGCTACACCTGAGGAAACTGCAGAATAGTGTTGAAAGGGGCGGACTTGGAATGCCTAACTTACTGTATTATCACTATGCCTTCTCTCTTAGGCATCTAGCACATTGGTTCTTACCACCTGAGAGAGCTCCCCCTTGGTTTCCTCTAGAAAATGTGGCTAATTCCCCGCTGACACCACTGAGCTGTCTGTCAACTAATCTGTCTCCCCACTCAAAGTCACATTCTATCCTGTCACATCTTAAGTGTATATGGGAAAAAGCGGCCAAAATCTTTAAATTCGATCCACACCTTCATCTGGCTGCAGGTATCTGGCATAATCCCAAACTCTGCATAGACAAAACAACCTTCTTCTGAAAGTCTTGGTTCCAGAAAGGAATACTCACATTAAGTGACTTATATGATACTAATACAATCAAATCATTTGAAAAGCTAAAGCAGGAATTCAATTTACCTCACCAAGATTTCTGGAGATATCTGCAATTACGGCACTTGTTAGTAACAACTTTCGGTTCCGTCACTACAGTCCCATCAAGTTGCAACATTATAGAGGACATCAAAGTGGCATTTAGATGTGGACATGATGCTGCAGCTTATTATAGGATGCTTTTGACAATGTCTGACACCAACACATTATCCCTCAAGACAACCTGGGAAACTGATTTAAATATTAATTTTACAGAGGCAGAATGGAATGGGATAACTAAAAATATTAAAAAACTATCAAGGGAACTACGAACAAGATTGGTTCAATTTAAGGTCCTACATAGAATTTACTGGACACCCAGCAGGCTGCAGGTGGGATTATCAAAAACATCTGCCTGTTGGAAGTGTCAGGATGCTACAGGCACTCTTCTACATATGCTCTTGGAGTGCCCCAAAGTTCAGAGCTACTGGTCATCCATACATAAGGAGGTGGAGAAGGTGGTTGGTCAAGACGTTCCCTTCCAGAGTAGACTTTATGTTCTAGGGGACCCCTCAGTTCTCAGTCGTGTATCATCTCTCTCACAGTGGATTCAAACAACGGTAATGCTGGGTCGGAAAGTGTTGGTGAGAAAATGGAAGGGCCCATCGACTCCATCCTTTATTCACTGGCAAACCTCTCTGGGACAACTTGCAGCACTAAAGAGGTTATCATATAGATTGCTAAACAGAATGGATGACTTCAACAGTAAATGGTCTCACTATTTTGAACACATAGGTCAACGACATCTCCAGCTCTAGAAACTAGAAATGACCTCAATTCTCTGTTATGTAATGTTATATCCTTTTACCCATGCATAAGGGCTAACTGTCAGATTTGGCATCTATTTGTGTGGTTTTTCTTTGTTGTTTTTTTTCTTTTTTGTTATGTCTTTTCTAATTTTTTTGTTTTACTTGGGAGTTTTTAAGTTATGGGGTTGTTGTTTTCTGTTTTTTCCACATTGAACAGCATCTCAGTGCTGTATTCTGTCTTTGCGGAAATTGTACTTTTGTCTTTAAAAACGAATAAAGTTTAAGTCATAAAAAAAGAGCTATGATTATTTCACCACAATCAAGTTCACACATGTATTTGGAATTATTCAAACACCTGTTGATCCTTAAATCCTCTTATCTTCATATCCTGAAATAAGAGTTTCTTTATACATTTTCTTGAATATTTGAACATTTGAACATTTTTTGAGCTCATTACTTAAACCGTTTCAAAGTTTAGTGCCACACACCGACACACAGAAACTCTTCTTTGTGGTTCTTATCAATTTGATCTTGAAGTTCCTACACCCCCTCAGTCTGTAGGCTCCTTCATTTTCTAAGAACTGTTTTTGGATATTGAATGGTAACGATTTCCCACTAGCGCTGTATAGAAGTTGCGCAGTGTAAAAATCCACAAGGTCATGCAGTTTTAAAAGTCTTGATTGATAAAATAGATTGTTTGTATGATCAAGATATCCGGCTTTATGTACAATTCTGATGGCTCGTTTTTGAAGTAAAAAGAGAGGATGTAGTGAGCTCTTGTAAATATTCCCCCAAATTTCTATACAGTAGGGGAAATATGGTAATATTAAGGAGCAGTACAATAAATATCTACTGTTGTATCCTAATATATGTTTAGATTTATTTATGATTGAAATACTTTTGGAGACTTTAGTTTGTATGTGTCTGATGTGTGGCATCCAACTTAGTTTGTCATTGATAAAAACCCCTAAGAATTTGATTTCTGTAACACTTTCGATTAAGACATTATTTATTTCAATTGAGAGCTCTTTATTTGCGTTGTAGTTTCCAAAAAACATCACTTTGGTTTTATCTAGGTTCAAAGATAATTTGTTGTAATCCATCCACATTTTTATTTTGTTTAACTCTGTGTTTACCACATTGATAAGTTCCCTATGATTGTCTGTAGAATAGAATATATTTGTGTCATCAGCAAATAATATGAGTTTCAAAAGCTTTGAAACATTGAATATATCATATATGTAAATATTGAATAGCAGCGGGCCCAGAATTGATCTTTGTGGGACACCACAACTTATCTCTTTGGTTTCTGATGTATATTCATCAATCTTGACAAATTGTTTTCTTCTATAGAGAACAGAGGAAACTCCGGAGACATCCACATGTGGATCCCAGAACTTACTCTACTGTGGAAACATTTTACAAACTTTACTTTAAGATTCATTTTTCATCAACCCGTTTTTATCAATAATTTATTTTCATATGAATGTATTATTTCTGCCTTTTATGGTTTTCTTTGGTACATACAACACCAACTGCATTGAAGCAGGAGGGAGAAGGGAGACACCTGCTGGCTGTTTGCAGAACTGCCTCTTAGTGTCCAAAGGCTTCAAACTGGAAGCTGTCTGTAACTATAATTCCTGCAGCCTGTTTGGATCTAATAAATGCTCTTTTGAATCAACTCTGTGTTTTCTATTGATTTCTGTCTTCATTCTATCTTTGACTCACAAACAGACTTGAATCTTTAGCCTCCCCCCTCATCATGTTCCAGCTGTTCTAATCTTCATGTGTTTGGTTCCTTCTCAGTAGAAATGGGTTGGAAAAGAGCTTTGGAATGTTCAGGTGGTGCTGATGTCTTTCTAGATGGGGGTGGGCAGAACAGATGAGAGCTCCTCCCTCCTGATTCAGAGGGGAACAGTGGGCAGCAGCTGAAAGGAGGGAGTGGAGATGGGAAAAGTTCTCTGTATGTTTTTCTCCTTTCCAAGAACAGAGGGACACGACTCCATGAACAGCAGAAGCTAAAGAGTTGAAAAACAGGCCCAAAGCTGCAGCACCACCTGCAAAAAGATGCTTCCTCTTCAGGCTCCGCCCCTCCACATCAAGAGCTGCACGGGGAAGAAAGATTAGTTTCTGCTGAGCTGCTATTGGAGCTTTTAGGGGGTCAGATCTTTAGGAACATTTGCTGTCAATGAAACCATGAAGTAAAGTGTTTTGAAAGATCAGATTGATTACATCATCAGTTGTGGAAACACTGGAAAATGGAAATCCAGCAGAGAAGTAAACATCATGAACTTCCAGTTTGAGTCTCTTGATTTTAGGATCAAGGATTTTAGGATTTTAGCCAGAATTCAAGCAGCACCTTCAACCTGATGAAGCTCTGCCCTCTGACCTTCATCAGTCATCTCCAGGCTCCGCCCCCAGTCTGCAGCAGCAGCATCTGCAGCTGACGGTGCAGCTTCAGGACTCATGAGGAGGACCACATGCACGGCTCTGATGCTGCTGAACGTCTGACTGAGATGATCCACATTCAGAAGAGAGTTTCAGAGTGAAAGACGTGTGGAAGAAGAGAATCCTGAAGGTTTCTGTGCAGACATGAACTCAGTCAGAGAGCGTCTGAATGTTGGAGGATCCAGAAGAAACCAGGAGCTCATGAAGGTGGTTCTGTTGGAGCAGAGAGCAGAACTCTGATCCCAGTTTCAGGAACAATGCAGGCTCATGTTCTGGACTGAAGAGTTCTCCTGAAATGTTCTGTTCAGACTTCTTCAGGATCACATCTGTGTGTGAATGTGGAGGTTTGTCTGAACCAAGCTGCAGCTAGTTCACTTTGAAGCTCCTTCAGGCTCACACAGCAACAATGACAAAGACTGAAGCTGCTGTGCGGCCCTCTAGTGGCAAACATGGGATCTGCAGCACACATTTCTGCATTTCTGCCTGATCAGCAGGAAGAATGAGGACATTTGGTGTTTAACACAGTTTCAAGATCAAAAATATAGCAGCTCCATGAAAAAGAAACAGCTCAGTCGTGACTTTGAACATGAAGAACATCTAAAGATTATCGTTGACTTAAAATGAAAAACCTTTATGTCTCTTCGTCAAAACCACAGTTTATTCAACAAAGTAGAAACTATTTCAATCTCCTGATACGAAGTCAGACGCCTTGTCCATTAGGCCACATGGTCTGTGAGAATAGTCAGGTCCAGCTGGAGTTGGAAGAAGCTGAAGAAGAGGAGGAAATTCAGAAGAGGAAAGGTGGATGGGAGGAGGACATGCTGCAGTGTGGTCCTCCTCATGAGTCCTGAAGCTGCACCGTCAGCTGCAGAGCTTCAGAGCTGCTTCCTTCTCAGACTTTCCACTTTCTTTGGCTCTCTGGCTCTGATGCTGCTGCTGCTGCAGAAAAACCAGCAGCTGCAGAAAAACTCTGCAGAGACTCACAGAGAGAGGATGGAGGCAGCAGATGAAGCTGCTGCAGACTGGGGGCGGAGCCTGGAGATGACTGATGGAGGTCAGCGGGCGGAGCTTCATCAGGATGAAGGTGCTGCTTGGATTCTGTTTTGATGTCTGTCTGTCCTCAGTCCCTTCATGGCTGCTGCTTCTCTTCTGCTGATGTTTCTGCAGGATGAAGCTCTGACAAACTGTTGAAGCTGCTGGAAAACGATGAGTTTCTTCTTTCTGCAGCTTTTATTAACAGTAACAGTCATTTCAGTACAAACATCAATGTTCCAGTCTCACTCCACAAACTCCTGTCCTTCATCCGCCGTTGCCATGGAAACCAGCTGACTCCAGCAGCTCCAGAAGTTCCTATTTGACACAAGTGGGTTGAGGCAGGAGGGATGTTTCTGGAAAAAGCATTTTCTGCTTCATCCCTGAGAAAGCTGAAGAAGAGGACCGGGACCGGACCGGACATAACAGCGGTTTCCGACTACGGTCTGAAGCCTGAGGCTGAAAGGTAACACACTGACAGCAAAATCAACACAAAAAGCACCTTTATAAGTCATGTGATCTCAGTTGGTGGTGTCCTGAATTGATGTCATCGACCCGCATTTACTGAGGAATATCCGATTTGTCTGCTTACATGGCACACGCAAATGCACGTATCCGATTCGTTTCAGATTTATTTCCACATATGAATGAGGCCTGTGTCCGATCTGAAAAAAAACGGAATCCATGCGCTTTTGTCCTGCTTATCACAGAAGACTGTTGCAGCTTTCCCTCCAAAAGTCAACCAATCAGATGTTGTTGTTTGGATTCTTTGTCTTGAAGTTTCCCATGTGGAAGCTTCCAGAATCTTTTCTGTTTGGTCTGCAGGCTGAGCAGAACTGACTCCTGCAGGATCACAGGAACTTTCAGGAAAATCTCCAAACAGGGGAAAAGCTTCTGTTTGGACCTTTTCTCTGTGATTGTGAGACTAGCAGATGATCGATCGGAGCTGCAGTGAAGAGGACGGCGGTGTTTGTGGGAGTTGGAGCTGAAGATCGGAGCAGGAACCATGTCTTCCCTTCAGTCTCTGAGAGAGTTGATCAGCGAGCGACTAGCTGCTGCTGCTGAAGAAATCTGCAGACTCTGTGAAGGAACCATCGTCCAGTACGAGCAGGAGCTCTGTCGTCAGCGCAGACTGCTGGATGTCATCTGGAAACCACAGCTGCAGCTCCACCACATAGGTATGTGACCTTCATCAGAGAAACAGAGAAGACCTTTGAGCTTCATGCTTTTCTTTTTGGGGACCCGTCTGTCACTCAGTGGTGGTTCTACACTAACTTACTCCCGGGTTGTTCTCTATCTGCTGCCGTGTGGCGTTGGGGTTTCCGGCTGCCGCTGTGGCGGGGGTCTTGGTGTGGGGATAGCTGGTCACTCCCCCTCCTTCTTTTCACATTCCATCCTCCATTTTAGAAGAACATAAGCACTCTCCTGAGCAACACTTTGCCTGATTGAATGAAATATTTCACACTAGTTGGTCTGAAGGCATAAATATGCGTGTGTGAATAATATTTGTATTGTGTACATGTTGACCTGTGGACATTTTTGCAGCTAGCAGGTTTGTTTATAACAATTGAGTGTGCGTGTGTGGACAGGCCCCGCCGTTTGAGATTTGTACTACATTTGAACCTCACTGTAATCAGTATAACTTGTGGCTTTATGCTGCTTCATGGTTTAACCCCCCCTCCCCTCTATAATCACCCTCCTACCCCCCCCTAACATCCCTCTCTCTTCCCTTCTTCAAGAGGCCTTCAGCTCTCATCTGTTTGCCCAGCTGTTGGACAGGCCAATTTAAAAAAAATTAAACGTATTTCCCACGCAAGTAACCTTCCCCGCGCACACTTAGAAATTCACATGAAGTACACATTTGATAATTTAATATAGCAAAAGATTTGAAAAAAATGGAAGACTCACCTTTTGAAACTAGTTTGTTAATGTAAGACTTGGTGTTATTCTGTAGTGTAGCCAATGAGCTTCTGGATGTCGGGGATGTCCCGCCTCTCCTCCCCTTGCCTGACTTGTCGCTGTTTTTACATGTTGAAAGGTTTTAGAATCAAAACCGCAAAAAAGAAAAAAGAAATAGGATTGTGCTTTGGGTTATAGCTTATGGTGGCAAATTATAGCTTTTGGTTCTCAATTTATGCATTTTGATACCCATGTTTTGGGTTTTGATGCCCAGTTTGTATTGATGTGCAATTCTTTAGGTACTGACTTGACACCATAGTTTTGTGTCTGTATAAACAAAGGCAGAGCCTCCTGCTCCGCGTTCTTCATGGGTGTCAGGCTTCATGGCTACCGGAAAGGTGACAAAGTGTCTGCAGTCTGTTTATTACTGGACAATATATAATATTCTGAGAAGATGTCTGCACCAGAGAGCACAGGTGAAGCCTCGCGTGCAGCCAGAGAGCGGTCCACTACAGAGGAATCAACACGCACCTCCAACACACGTGTGTGTGCTCCTTCCTCCTACACACACAACAAGCAGACACACACACACATAGTCATTCTACAACATCTATATAGATAGTTCATTAAGTAGATAGTTAGTAGTTACTGTTATTTGCTCCATCCAAAGCCCTGTAAATGAATAAAAGGCTCCTTGTTGTGTTTATGTCCCTGCAGGCCTCCCCCAGCTTTGGATGACTGCAGAGGAAGATCTCTGCAACCAGCAGAAGAACTTCAGGGTGGAACAGGAGGAACCAGAACCTCCACAGATTAAAAAGGAACAGGAGGAACCAGAACCTCCACAGATTAAAGAGGAACAGGAGGAACCAGAACCTCCACAGATTAAAGAGGAACAGGAGGAACCAGAACCTGCACAGGTTAAAGAGGAACCAGGGGAACTCTGCATCAGTCAGGATGAAGAGCAGCTTGATCTAAAGCAGGAGACTGATACCTTGATGGAGATTCCTACTTATGAGGAAGATGAGAACAGTGAAGCAGATCTAAACAATCAGCAGAGCTTTAATGTAACTGATAGTCAGGATGAAAAAGGAAACCAACATGAAGAATCAACATCAACTACAGATGAAGAGACAGAATCAGCATCAACTCAGCTCACATAACAGTGAAGAAGATAGACGCCAAGTAGCGTCTACACTGCCGCAAAGAAATAATGACGGACATTCTAAAATATCCCCGAAAATGTTCATGATACATTTTCAGCTCTTGTACCAGTCGATAAAACTCCCCATGTTCTTCTCTTCTCGTAACTATGGGATGTACCCAAAATCAGCGTCTTCTCCTGCGTATTTCATCATTCAACAGAAAAATTATTTCTTCATCACTGGAACTGGAGCTACTGGTGCTTGAAATATTCATGTTTTCTATGTAACAAGTGCCTAAATACTTGCTCTCTTCTTTTGAGTGAAAAGCGAGTTTAAGAAGAGTAAAGTTGCGCAGCGTCACTTTGTGTACAGGACTATTTCTGTTTTACATTAACCGCCATCTAATGTCAGGGAATGAAATTGCATGTTTGCTCGGCTCATCGTCAGCGTAAATCGCCTGGGTGTGAACACAAAAAACGTGTTCAAAAATGCTGGCGAATAACGGCTGGCGAATATTCGTCCCAGTGTGTAGCTTGCTAACTCGTCAAACTCATGGTTAGCTTATTAAAAAAACTGAAAAACAATCTTCAACTCACCAGGATATCTCTTTAAACAGAACTCTGTTTGAAAATCTTTAGAATACTCCTTCAGTGTTGATTCATGCCAAGTTACTATTTCTGTATGTGTTCCAGAAGCACACCGATGTCCTTTCATCTCACCGTGTCGTCGCAGATAGAAAAAACCTTGAGGAATAAGGAGTGATATTTCTGCCACCACGTGGCACACAAAACTTTTTAGGTTGCAGGTAAAAATATTAAATATTTGCTTTTAAATAATTTTTTATTCTGCTTTACTTTTTTTTGCTTTCGGTTCATTCTTCCCAATTCAAGACTGTTAGCATCAAGAAGGATGCATCCTGTTGCTCTGTATTTGGTAACCTTTACCTTCATCTCCAACAAAATAGGAGACTTATTTTCCACCGGCATCTGAAAGACTTCGCCAAACAGTTCATGCATTACTAAATGCAGACAATCCGGTGATGCCGTCTTAAGTGCATTAGCAGATTAGATGTTTTACTGCAGCATGCGCGATCTTCGTGAAACAATGTCGGAACACGGTGTTCGACTTATCCAACTGTCTTTTCCCTTCATGGGTGCTCACAACAAATCAAAACTGTTTCCACACAGGAGAGCGTAAGGAGATGGGTGGGTCCTCAAGTTCTGGTCTCGCGTCTGCATTAGCAGACTTCCTATCGACTATTGTCTTCCTATCGACTATTGTCTTAGATTCTGATCAAACTATAATAACAGGGGATTTTAATATTCATGTTGATGACCCCAGTGACTGTCTAGGAAAGGCTTTTGCAGCTTTATTAGATGATGTTGGTTTCACCCAAATTGTAAATGAACCCACTCACTGTCACAAGCACACCCTGGACCTTGTTTTAACCCATGGGATAGAGATCAGCCAGCTGAGTGTCCTTCCTCTTAACCCCATCATTTCTGATCACTTTCTGATTACCTTCCAGTTTAATTTAGAACATGATACTGCCCCAATGAATAAGAAACAACTTAGAAGTACCTTAACTGACCATTCTGTGTCTGAGTTTAAACACACAGTTCAGCCAGTACTTAGTGACATTCTGAGCAAATACTCTGAGACCAGCTCCCATAGCATCAGTCCTAGTATAAATGACCAATTTGTTAATGATGCCCTACAAGCCCTCAGGAGTACACTCGATGTTGTTGCCCCCCCTGAAACCTAAGTTCGTTAGACAAAACAGAGTAGCACCGTGGTTTAACGCTGAAACACGTTCTCTTAAACAAGAAACCCGTAATTTGGAAAGACAATGGCGCAGCTCCGGTTCAGAGCAGTCTCTGAACATCTGGAAACATAGCCTATTAAATTATAAAAAAGCTCTGCGTAGAGCTAGAAGCCAGTACTATTCAACCTTAATATCAGAGAATGGAAACAATCCCAGATTTCTTTTTAGCACTATTGCTAAATTAACTCGCACTCAGAGCTCAGTAGAACCACATGTTCCTGTTTCTCTCAGCTCTGATGATTTTCTTACATTTTTCGATAGTAAAATCTCAAATATTAGACATAAGTTAAATCAAGTTATTCCTACTATCAGCCCAGAGCAGGCTGAAGCTGTAGAAGTGGAGGCATCCATAGAAACCTCTGTAACATTAGACTGCTTCACTATTGTGGATCAAGTAGAAATAGCATCAATTATTACGTCCTCCAAATCCTCAACGTGTCTGTTAGACCCAATTCCCACTAGACTTTTTAAAGAAACTTTTCCCCTAATTAATGATTCCATATTAACAATGATAAATACCTCTCTGGAAACGGGTTACGTGCCACAGTCTTTTAAATATGCAGTTGTTAAACCTCTTCTGAAAAAGCCCAGTTTGGATCCTAACATCTTGGCCAACTATAGACCGATATCAAACCTACCCTTTATTTCTAAAATCCTAGAAAGAGTTGTAGTTAAGCAGCTTTACTGCCACCTACAGGACAACAGCCACTTTGAAGACTTTCAGTCGGGGTTTAGACCCCACCAAGGTACGGAAACTGCACTAGTTAGAGTCTCTAATGACTTGTTATTGGCTTCAGAAAAGGGACTACTTTCTATTCTTGTCCTGTTAGACCTCAGCGCAGCTTTTGACACTATCGACCACAGTATTTTACTCCATAGATTAGAGCATGACATAGGGATCAGAGGATCTGCTCTCCAGTGGTTTAAATCCTATCTGTCAGATAGGTATCAGTTTGTTAATGTAAATGGCCATTCCTCTCAGTGCACTCGAGTTAACTACGGAGTCCCACAAGGGCTCAGTCCTAGGACCCATCCTGTTTACGCTATATATGCTACCCCTAGGAAACATAATCAGGAAACACAGCATTAATTTTCATTGTTGTGCTGACGATACTCAGTTGTATTTATCCATGACACCTGACCAGAATGACAATATAGAGAAACTGAACGCCTGCATCAGTGACATCAAGACCTGGATGACAATTAATTACCTCCTCTTGAACCCAGAAAAAACTGAGGTTATTATACTAGGTCCTAAAAACCTGAGAGATGCTCTATCTGCTCAGATAGTCTCCCTGGATGGTGTAAGTATAGCCCCCAATTCCACAGTTAGAAACCTTGGGGTCTTATTTGACCAGGATTTATCATTTAAGGCTCATATCTCAGGCGTGTAGAACTGCATTTTTTCACCTGCGGAACATTGCTAAGATCAGAAATATACTTTCTAAGAGTGATGCTGAAAAACTCATCCATGCATTTGTTACGTCGAGGCTGGATTACTGTAACTCCTTGTTAGCAGCGTGTCCTAAGAGTTCCTTAAGAAGTCTCCAGCTTGTTCAGAACGCAGCAGCTAGCTTGTTAGCAGGAACTAACAGAAGAGATCACATCACTCCTGTGTTAGTTTTGCTCCATTGGCTCCCAGTTGATTCTAGAATTAAGTTCAAGATCCTCCTGTTAACCTATAAGGCCTTACATGGAATGGCCCCGTCCTATATTAATGACCTCATAGTCCCTTACCATCCAATCAGAACACTTCGCTCGCAAAATGCAGGACTGCTTGTGATTCCTAGAATTAGTAAAAGTACAGTCGGAGGTAGAGCGTTTAGCCACCAAGCCCCTGTTTTATGGAATAAGCTCCCAGCTCACGTAAGAGAGGCCGATTCGGTTTCTATATTCAAAGTTAGACTGAAAACATTCCTCTTTGGACAGGCTTATTGTCAGACTAGTTAGTATTCAGAGATTATTTAACTTAATGCTAATTGTTTAAATTAAACTTAATAACAATAATTAATGTTTTAAAAGGCTGCTAGAAGTTGAAGCTGGGGTAACTATGGTGCACTGGGGCTCTGTCCTCTTTTCTGTCCTTTTCCAATACTTTTCTTTTCTCATCTACCTCTACACTTCCTCTCTTCTCTATTTTTGATCATCATTTATCATTTAGTTCTCCATGCCTCTGTTTGGTGCAGTACGATTCATGTATTGTCCCTCTTTCCCTCTCCCCTCCTGGGGAGTGGGAGTGCTTCCAGACTCCAGTTGGCCCATCAGCGCTCCTCTTCCTGACTGTGTACCTCGTCTCTGCTCCTGCTCCTACACCTGGCTGTGGTTCCTGTCTCCGGCTCGACTCGCGCCTTTGACTGTCCCCAACCCCTGCTGGATGAAGCTCGTCTGCTGAACTTTAAATACGTAGATGTAGAGTTAGATAAGTTAATTCTTCTCTATGAGTTCTGGTAAATCGCCTGTCCGTCCTGGGGGAGGATCCCTCCTTCATGTGGGCACCCCTGAGGTTTCTTCATTTTTTTCCGGAATCCGGTTTTTTAGGAGTTTTTCCTTACCGCGAAGGGGGGTCTAAGGGCAGGGATGCCAGTATAGCTTAGTCAGTTTGTTAGTTTATTTTAGTATTTTCCTATCGACTCTTTGTATTCGTGATCCTTTTCAGTTCATGTTTTACTTCAAAGCCCATCGAGACAACTGTTGTTGTGATTTTGGGCTATACAAATAAAATTGAATTGAATTGACTTGAATTAGCCATAGTGCTATAGTTGACATGCTAACTGTCTGTCACCTAATGGTGTCTCAGCAAAAACTTGCGTTTAACATTAGTTCCGTCTCTGCACAAAGTTTGACATTGGGGGGGACAAAAACAAAAAAATAAATAACATTTAAAAAACCGAAACTGTACAAAGGTGAACCAAACCGAAAGTGCCGTACCGAAACGTTTTGGTACAACTACGTGTACCGTTACACCCCTATTAATTGAACTAACAAAGTATATACTGCACTCACTACTTTGTGTTTAAATGTTTATTAGATTTTCACTGATCACATTAAAAGTGTTAGAATTAAAGATGTATAAAAAAAAACATTTCAACCATAATGAAGACATTCAAGAATTAGCTCTAATGACTCAAAAACAAAAAACTCATTTCTATTTGCAGGTACATCTAAAACAATTCATTTTGTGAAAAAGTTGTACGTATTTTGTCAGCAGTAAAACTCTTTGTCTAAAATTATTATACAAAGATTTAATGTATTGATCCATTACTTTTTTTGCTTTTGATGTAGAGAAGATGAAAACCTAAAAACAATTCCTAGAAAGTAAGAATATAATATTATAACAATAAATTAGTAGGAAACGTCATTTCTACACATTAAATACGCACTTGTTCCTCCCTCTAATGAAGTTACTTCATCAATATGGTATGGAGGCCATCAGATTAAAAGTCAATAAAGTCTTTGACTGTGGTGCTGAGGTTAAGGTGTCGACCTCTTATCAGAAAAGTTTAGAATTTAGAGTTTACACTAACTCCTTTATTACATTGTTTGTAAGGAGAAAGTCTTGTGAGTTCTCATGTGTGTTTTGAGATTTGATAAATCATTAAAACTTTTTTACATTCTTTACAAGAAAAAGGCTTTTCTCCTGTGTGAGTTCTCATGTGTTTGTTGAGAGAAGACACATCATGGAAACTTTTTTTACATTCATTACAAAAAAAAGCATTTCTCCAGTGTGAATTATCATGTGTCTTTTGAGACCATAACCATCAATAAAACTTGTATCACATTCTTTACAAGAAAAAGGCCTGTGTGTGTTCTCATGTGTCTTTTGAGACTAGATCTGTGACTACATGTACTGTTACACCCTTATTACTTGACCTAACCAAGTATATACTGCAGTCACTACTTTGTGTTTAAATATATATTAAATGTTCACTGATCACATTAAAAGTGTTAGAATTAAAGATGTATAAAAAAAATGAACATTTCAACCATAATGAAGACATTCAAGAATTAGCTCTGACTCAAAACAAACAAATCACTTATATTTGCAGGTACATCTAAAACAATTCATTTTGTGAAGAAGTTGCACATAATTTATCAGCAGTTAAACTCTAATATCATTACACAAAGATTCAAATGTATTGATCCGTTACTTTTTTTGCTTTTGATGTAGAGAAAATGAAAAACCTAAAAGAATTCCTAGAAAGTAAGAATATTATATTATAACAATAAATTAATAGAAAACTTCATTTCTACACATTAAATACTCACTTGTGCCTTCCTCTAATGAAGTTACTTCATCAATATGGTATAGAGGCCATCAGATTTTTCCCTCATGTAAAATAAAGTCTTTGACTGTGGTACAGAGGTTGAGGTGTCGACCTCTGATCAGAAAAGTTTAGAATATAAAATTTATACTAACTCCTTTATTACATTGTTTGTAAAGAGGAAGTTTTGTGAGTTCTCATGTGTCTTTTGAGATTAACTATTTGATTAAAACTTTTTTTACATTCTTCACAGGAAAAGGCTTTTCTCCAGTATGAGTTGTAATGTGTCTTTTGAGATGAGATATTTGATAAAAACTTTTATCAAATTCTTCGCAAGAAAAGCTTGTATCACATTCTGTACAAGTAAAAGGCTTGACTCCTGTGTGAGTTCTCATGTGTGTTTGGAGATTAGATGCATCACTAAAACGTTTCTTACATTCTTTACATGAAAAGGCTTTTCTCCTGTATGTTTTATAGTGTGTATTTTAAGACTAGCCGCATGGCGAAAACTTTTATCACATTCATTACAAGAAAAAGGCATTTCTCCTGTATGAATTCTCATGTGTGTTTTGAGATGAGATAGTTGATTAAAAATCTTTCTACATTCTTTACAAGAAAAACGCTTTTCTCCTGTGTGAGTTATCATGTGTATTTTAAGACTAGCCGCATGGCGAAAACTTGTATCACATTCATTACAAGAAAAAGGCATTTCTCCTGTATGAATTCTCATGTGTGTTTTGAGATTAGATACATCACAGAAACTCTTACTACATTCTTTACAAGAAAAAGGCTTTTCTCCTGTGTGAATTCTCATGTGTCTTTTGAGATTAGATGCATCACAGAAACTCTTACTACATTCTTTACAAGAAAAAGGCTTTTCTCCTGTGTGAATTCTCGTGTGTCTATATAAAACTAGATTTGTGACTAAATCTTTTCTCACAGTCTTTACAAGAAAATCCCTTATCTTCTGCATGGATACTTGAGTGAATTCTGAACAGAGATTTTTTACAAAAGCTTTTACCACATTCTTTACAGATATAACATCTTTCATCAAACCCAGTTTCCATGTAGTCAGATGGGTTACCAATTATTCTTGAGTTTTTACCAGACCTGATAGAGGAAAGTCTCTCTTCATTTGGAGATTGTTTGTATTTCTTTCCAAGATTTTTCTTCTTGGGATTTTTTCTAACATAAGAGTCACACTGACCTGCTGACATTTGAGAGCTGTCCACACTTTGGACATGACTTCTGTCTCTTCTCTTCCTCTGATCTCTGTTCTGTGGGTCTGTCTCTTCATCTGTAGTTGATGTTGATTCTTCATGTTGGTTTCCTTCTTCATTCTGACTATCAGTTACATTGAAGCTCTGCAGTTCTTCTTTAATCTGTGGAGGTTCTGGTTCCTCCAGTTCCTCTTTAATCTGTGGAGGTTCTGGTTTCTCCAGTTCCTCTTTAATCTGTGGAGGTTCTGGTTCCCCCTGTTCCACTTTAATCTGTGGAGGTTCTGGTTCCCCCTGTTCCACTTTAATCTGTGGAGGTTCTGATTTCTCCAGTTCCTCTTTAATCTGTGGAGGTTCTGGTTCCTCCAGTTCCTCTTTAATCTGTGGACGTTCTGGTTCCTCCAGTTCCTCTTTAATCTGTGGAGGTTCTGGGTTCTCCAGTTCCTCTTTAATCTGTGGAGGTTCTGGTTCCTCCAGTTCCTCTTTAATCTGTGGACGTTCTGGTTCCTCCAGTTCCTCTTTAATCTGTGGAGGTTCTGGGTTCTCCAGTTCCTCTTTAATCTGTGGAGGTTCTGATTTCTCCAGTTCCTCTTTAATCTGTGGAGGTTCTGGTTCCTCCAGTTCCTCTTTAATTTGTGGAGATTCTGGTTCCTCCTGTTCCTCTTTAATTTGTGGAGATTCTGGTTCCTCCTGTTCAACTTTGAAGTTCCTCTGCTGGTTGCAAAGATCCTCCTCTTGGGTCATCCACTGCTGGGGGAGGACTGCAGTGACACAAACACAACATTTAAACATTTTCTACTTTTTTTCAAGCATCAATAAACTCGGTGATCATTGGAGAAAATGTCTGGGGAGTCTGGAGGACAAGAAGGGACTCATTGAAATAAATACATTGAATATAAAATAGTTGAATAAATGCATCATTCATTTAAAATTGTCAATAAATAAATAAAATTTTAAATCAAAACATAAATGTTTAATTATATATAGAAAAGTAATTAAAAAGCACATTAAATTTTTTCATTTTTAATAATTTTATTGTCCAATTTTGGACAAATTAAAATAAATACAATGCTCAGCATAAATGAATACACCTCTTAATGTGTCAGAAAACCTTTAGCGTCCTTTCAGAATCAACATTTTCTGTGAAATACTAGATTACAAAATACTCCTACAAAGGTGGGCCATTGATTGCAAATAGGATCTGTTAATTTACGTACAAAAAATTGATTTCCTAACAAATTAATTCAAACCCATGTAGCAAAAATGAGTACACCTTAGTCATAGTCTTATGACAAAAGACAAACTTAAGACTACAAATTTCTAATTAACAGGCATCCAACCACAGTTGACTCTAATGACTTATTTCAGAGGTGTCCAGCACACAGGTGACCATAAAAGGGCATTTCTTAACAAAGAACAGCCCGTCCCATTTCATGCTGTCAGCAATGGCTCCCTGTGGAAAAGAAATGTCACCAAATCTGAGAAAGGAAATCCTTTCTTTGCACAAAAAAGGTGAGGGCTACAAGATCAGCAAAGCTTTACATATCAGTCAAATTTACTACAGCAAGAGTGATCCAAACATTAAAGAAAGATGGAAGTGTCACAATCATACAGAGACGTCCATGCAAGCTAACATCTCGACAGGAGGGTCTTCTGATGAGAAAGGTTGAAGAAAACCACCATGAAAGTTCACTGCAGTTAGCTAATGCAGTAGAAATCTAAACTGGAGAAACTAGCCGCGTTTACATGGGCAAAATATCTTGATCGGATCAACGGTCGGGTTAAAATTCACCCGTGCACATGGGCACAGAAAACCTTTTTCGGATTAGAACAAACGTTCCCATGGGTCACACTTTCGGTCGGAATAAATCATTTGGGCATGCGCAGTACTGTTGAAAAACCCGGAAGGAAGTGTCCCGTTGTAAACAACCCTTTGCTGTCACATACATTTATGCAGCAGCTCGGTAATATACGAGACGATCTTCCAAACTTGCTTTTATTAATGTTATGAAGCGTCTATTCGCTCATCGTTTTATATTTAATCCGTGTGCAGGGGGAGCTTGAAGCCAGGGTTAGGAGAGGCTATAAACACGGGCTAACAACATTAGCTTGGCTGCACGCAAATGTTTGGGAATAAGCCTTTATTTTGTCGGGACACAACTGGAAACACAAATCCACGTGATTGTTAGGACAGTTTCTAAGGACTGAGCAACATTTCTGCTTTGAAGCTCACACACCGACCCAAATGTGTGAGCTGACGGGCCGAGCTCTGCTCGGTTCTCGTTAGTCCTGCAGCCGCTAACCCAGAGCGGCGGGTCGGCTCGCAGTCCGAATTCTCACACATAACAACACAACAAAACGCACACGTAACAAAGCACCCCCCCCCCCCCCCCCAAACACATTAATAAATCCGCCTGCCCTGCTCAGAGAGGTTCACTCGGTCTACTGGCACCGGAGCCCAAACGCAGAGCTCGGGTGCCGGGTCCAGACCTCAGTGGGCACGAAGCGCTCCTCCCCGGCAGCGCCGTCGTGAGGGGTGTAAGAGAGGCAGAGAGCCAGCGGGGCGAGAGCGGAGCGGCGCTTTTCAGGGGGCCGCCGCAGAACAGCTGATTGGTCCCGTATGCGCTCCAAAGCTTTCTCTCAGCGAAACACCGTCTATGAATGACGTAAACCAGAGCAGAAGTGACACACGATCGGAATGACCGTTTACATGTACCACGATCGGATAAAGGATCGGTATAACCCACCTATCTCGATCGGAAAGAAAGTTTGATCCGAACGAGTCTGACCGGGGCAGACTATTCCGAACGGCGCGTTTACATGACGCATTTTCTTTCCGATCAGGCATTCTTTCCGATTACTTTTGCCCATGTAAACGCGGCTACTGTTTCCCATGATGCCATACGGCGCACACTGCAGAGGAAATGGTATGCTGGGTTATCGTCCAGGAAGGAAGCCTCTCCAAAAGCCCATCCACAAAAAAGCATGCCTAGAATTTACTAGGGCTCATGTTGAAACAGATGAAGACAACTGAGACTCAATACTCTGGAGTAATGAGACAAAAATCACCATTTTCAAAACTAATGGTTTTAAAACTGTACGGCATTGCAAAGGTGAGGATTTCAAAGATAAATGCATGGTGCCTACAGTGAAACATGGTGGTGGCAGTGTCCTGATGTGGGGCTGCATGAGTGCTGCTGGTGTGGGGGAGCTGCATTTCATTGATGGGATCATGAACTCAACAATGTAGTGCTCTATACTGAAGAAGAAGATGCTGCCATAGCTTAATTTGTCATTGAGCACTTTTCCAACACGACAATGATCCAAAACACACTTCTAAAGCTACTGCTGTATTTTCTGAGGAAGAACAGGGTGAAGGTGATTTAACGGCCAAGTATGTGTCCTGATCTGAACCCTATCCAACACCTGTGGGGAATTCTGAAGAGCAAGTTGAGCGTCACTCCCCATCCAGGCTCTAAAATAGGTTCTTCTTAAAGAATGGAAAAAGATAGATGTTGTAACATGTCGGCAACTTGTTCATTCCTAGAAGACTTGGTACTGTCCTTATAAAATCACGGCCTTATTACGAAATACTAGATGTAGTAGTTTTTGTTGCAGGGTGTATTTGCTTAAACCAATTGAAGTAAAACGAAATAATGCGATCTAAGTTAGATCATGAACCTTTATTTCATGGTATAGAGTTAAAGAAGTGTTCAATAGTAGTCAACTTTATGGAAAGTTTGGAAATGTTTCTTTTGCTCATTGAGCTTCTGATTAAATTAGAACTTTTTAAAGGAGGTGTACTTATATATGCTGTACTTTATTTTTGGGAATTTATTCTTTTAGGATTTTTTTCTCATATTTGGGCTCATGTGGCTCATGCGGTTGAGCTGGTCGGACAATGATTGAAGAGTCGGTGATTAGATTCCCCCCAGTCCACTGTTGTTGTGTCCGTGGGCAAGAACTCCTCCACTGGTGTGTAAATGTGTATTAATGTCCAGGTGATGGTCAGGGGGGCAGCTGTGGCTAAATCAGTACCATCACCAAGTATGAATGAGGAGTGAATGAATATCTTACACATTGTAAGCACCTTGAGTGTCTGGAAAAGTGCAAATAAATCCAATCCATCATCATTATTGTTGTTGTTTTCCACATATTCAACGTAAAACGACAGATTTTGTGTTAAAAAAAGACTTCTGCTCTGCTAATTTAGAATAAGATAAATTTATAAAAGTAGCCTTTATGGAAGTATTAAATATGATAATAAATTCTCACAAGCCACAGAAAAAAGTAAACATCCACCTTCTTTTAACGCTTTTTGGGGCAAAATATGATTTTTACAAAACAAATAAGCGATGCCAGAAGTCGTGTCCCGAAAGGGGAAAGAAATTCTAGAACAACAACATGGTCTGATATTGAAGTGATCATAATGGCTCAGGTGTAGCCACGCCCCTCTGTCTCCATCATTGATCAGACTGGTTCTGCAAACCACGCCTTTGGTCCTCTGCATGTCACCATACTAGTCCATAGGGATGGCAATAGAAGCCACTGGAAGCTTTGCTTGGGGTTCATGTAATTGTGCCAGAAAAATGTACCAACCATTCAGGGCTTTGAAACCACACAAAACAGCGACATCTGGTGGTGGTCTGGATGTATATCATCTGCTTCAACTAAGCTCCTTGTAACACTTCAATGTGGAAATGATGATGAAAAAACGTAAAACAAAACAATGTTGTTAATAGTGATAAAAAAAACAATGAAAAACAAAACAATAAGTTACGTTTTCTGTGAGAAGTGCTTTACACAGCAAAATACACATCACATGAAGAAAATAAACGCAAGGCAAAAAAGGAAAAAAAAAGGAAAACTGGTCTTGAACCCAGAATCTCTGGACACAGAAGCTACGACTTTATCTCTGAGCTATCTCTACAACAACAGTACTTCCTTGCCATTGTTTATTTGCAGAAGTATTTATTTCATCATTGATAACGTTCATAGTGTATTGTCTTAATTGGAGAAACCGAGTTGAAACGATCCTGAGCAGCAGTACATTTTTTCTAACCAGGAACCATGGTAAAGTGCAGTGAACTGACGCTGATTCCAATACAGGAGAAACAATAGAACTGGTCAGGAAACGTTCGCAATTCATTTGTATGAGTAGCGCACCCAACTGTTCAAACACAAGTGACATCTTAGCCGTGGTTTGACCAAACGATACATTTGGTGCTTCATACTTCATCAACCACGTGATCTGTACTAGTTGACACACGTCCCGAAACATTGTGCTGAACCACTATGTTTCATGAAGGTGAAACATGTGGCGGAGCGTCTGTGTCAAACGGGCCATCCCTACTAGTCCATTAAAGGTGTTCATGCAAATGTCTGTTAGCTCTGTTAATTTTTTTGCGTGTTTTTTTTATTGAAGCAAATATTTCACAAACAATCATGGCATTTCTGTCAAAGACATCAATATCAGTGAGATGAAGGTAGCCAAAAATAATTATAAGCAAATTTATAGTTTACCAAAGCTTAAATATATCAAATAAATTACACGTCTGAGCTTTCTTCTGATTTATTAAATGCGAAGATTTATAGAATAGCATAGACAACTGTAAATTCTTAAAGGTTTGAGATGGGTTAGTAATCCATTAATGTTTGGTTTCACCTTTAAGATCTTACAGTTGTGTATGAAATGCTTTGAAATCACAATCAATATATTAATCAGAAAGTCCAGATTTTTAATAATAAATAGTAATCAAATTTTAATGGTATTCCAATTTAAAGTGTTTATGATAATATTTTGTGTTTTCAAACAATTGTGAGA
This sequence comes from Oryzias curvinotus, assembly GCA_023969325.1. NCBI lineage: Eukaryota > Metazoa > Chordata > Actinopteri > Beloniformes > Adrianichthyidae > Oryzias > Oryzias curvinotus. The sequence continues at coordinate 2,174,281 of CM043728.1, read as the reverse complement.
ATATGACCAAAACTCTTTTACATGTAAAAAAAAAAAAAAAAAAAAAAGAAGATGTTCAAGATTTTCTACATCATTTCCACAAAATACACAAAGATCATTTTCCCAATTAAAGCGAATATGTAAAAATGATTGGAAGGGTAAATATCATTCAATATTTTAAAAGGTCACTTCTTTTGCTTTGTGAGGTACAGGATATGATAGATATAATGTTCATATATTTTTAGTTTCTGTGGTGCTGTAATTCTGCAAAATATATGTTTAAATGGGCAAGGGTAATATAAACCAATGAAAATCTCTCGAAAAAATGTATATGTTAGTTTTTTGTCTCCCACACATAACACCTCCACATAGACAGCGTGTTCTCATTTCTGAAATATGTTGTTGCTGGCCTAGATTTTTAGTGGGAATTGGAACACATTTAATTATCAAATTCTTTCAATGGGCAGACCAAATTATATTTTGCACATAAAGTGTTGTGATCAAGATAATTACCATGTTTGTCCATTAAATGAAAAATAGCCCAAATTCCTTTTTGCAACCCTTAATGGCTCTTTAAAACATGAATGGTGGTCCCTTTCAAAACTGGGATAAAAACAGCACGGAAATCAAAGCTGTCTGTCTGGCGGGAATAACAGCCCCCTGATTTCCAATCATGCCTTTGTTTACGCTTTGTTTACCAACTAACAAATCCAAGCTAACAATTAGCGGGGAAGCTATGACGGCAGCACCATGGAGCAATAATCCAGCCACAGTTTGGATCCAGATAGCAGCTCAGATGAGGAAAACAAAGACATTCATGGATCTATGTGTCTGCAGCAGTGAACGTACCAACTATGTGTAGCTGAAGCTGCGGGTTCCAGCTGCTATCCAACAGTCTGCGCTGATGACAGAGCTCCTCCTCGTTCTGGACGATGGTTCCTTCAGCAGCAGAAAGTTGTTCTCTGACAGAACCTTCCTGAGGTTCTGAAGACATGGTTCCTGCTCCGATCTTCAGCTCCAACTCCCACAAACACCGCCGTCCTCTTCACTGCAGCTCCGATCGATCATCTGCTAGTCTCACAATCACAGCAATCCACGTTGTCTTTCCGTTCAACACTTCTTCACTCATTTACGACACTTTGGAAAATGCTGAGAGTTCCACACGAACCACGTATCGTCCTTTCTGTCCAAAAACCTCACTAACGTCCCAACAAAACACCACCGACCTCTCAACACAAGCTAACGCTGCTAGCCTGCTAACAAGCTAACGCTGCTAGCCTGCTAACAAGCTAACGCTGCTAGCGCCTCGTGCTGTTTACTTCCGGGTCACGTGCAGAAACTGTATTTAAAAAGAAACGTGTAAACTTCTTAACGGAACATCAACATGATTAAAACAACTTCAAATATTTTAAACAGTTTTAATTCAGGAAATAATAAAACAGAAAATCAAACTAGAAAAAAATGTATCGAGGATACTTTTTGAGAGCTGTTGTGACGTCATCACACTGCGTTTCAATTCAATGTTTTTTTTTTATTTTTTTTTTATTAAACAAATGCAACGTACAAAACAAACAAATGCAACAATTATGCACATATAATGTACAGTAGAATTCTGAATACAGAATAAACGTGTTACATTCTTAAAAAAATTCTAATTATTAATAACAATCACAAAAGGGAATATGAAATAAAATAAAACAAAAAATAAAAAGAGTAAATTTATGTCAGCAGTCCAAGAGATTTACAAATAACAGTTGTTTTTAGAGCTTTTGTATTTTTTGAAGCTGAAATTAAGTTTAAATATTGCTGCAGTTCAAGTTTGAACACAAAAAAGTCAGGTTTTTATTTGGAAAATCTGCTTTTGTGAATATGAAATTTAGCCATAAATAACAACAAGTTTATACAAAAGAAAGCATCACGATTTTTGACATCAAAGCTATGAAAACCAAAAAGTACGTTTTTATAATAAAGTTTTATATCAGCAAAAATAAAGTTGGTGATAAATTTGTTAAAGTTTTTCCAAAATTTGTATGTGAATTCACATGACCAGAATAAATGAGAGCAGGTTTCAGGCTGTTTCTGGCAGAAAGTACAGCTGCTGTTTATGTCAGCCTTAAATTTAGTTAAATAATGTTTTGCTGGATAAAATCTGTGTAGAAGTTTAAAAGAGATTTCTTTGACTTTATTTGTTAAGAAGTATTTTTGTGGTAAAGACCAGACTTTTTTCCATTCAATGTTTGAAGTGAAATTAGCCCAATAAAAATTAGCTGATGGAACAGAAACTAAATTATCTTGGAACAAAGCTCTGATTTTTGAGTTCACCTGTTTAGCAGAAGTGAAGCAGAAACTACCCAGAGGGGATTTGAGCACATCAGGAGGATGAAAAGTCAAAGGATGAGCGCTGTAGAAACCTCTGAATAACATGCAAAGCCCAGACGGTACGGCATCAAACATTACTGCAAATTCTTTGGGAGTTATTGGTATTTTATACTGCATTGTGAATTCTGAGTAGTTATATAATAATCCTGGTTCCTTGAATAATTGATTGAGGAAAATTATACCATTAGTGAACCAGTTATTTAAAAACAGAGTTTTCTTCTTGTAGACAATATTACAGTTGTTCCAAATAATACAACTCTGTGGAGAAAAGTTGTGTTTGTAGATCAGCGCCCAGGCTAAGAGAACCTGTTGATGAAAATTTGACAGTTTCAAAGGGATTTTTGGAATACTGTAGTTACAGCATAGCAGAAAGTTAAGGCCTCCTAACTTTGAGAATACAAAATGTGGAATAAAGTTCCAGATAGATGTGGGGTTGTTGAAATATTTCTTAATCCAGATTACCTTAAGAGTATTATTAAGCGCAGTGAAATCAATACAGTTCAAGCCGCCTTTATCAAAGGTATTTAAAATAACTGATTTTCTGATATAGTGAGTTTTATTTCTCCATAGAAAATTATATAATATTTTATTAATAGCATTACAGATTATGTTATTAACCTGTAGAGATTGAGCCGCATAAGTTAAACGAGAAATCCCCTCTGCTTTTGTAAGCAGAACTCTACCTTTCAAAGACAGATCTCTTTGCAGCCATTGGTTTAGGGTTTTTTGGGTTTTATCTATTAAAGGAGAGAAATTTGTAGAACATCTGGATTGCAAATCTTTAGTAATTTGAATACCAAGGTATGTTACAGAAGTTTTTACAGGAATACCTTGGATGGATGTTAGCAAACAATTTTTAACAGGTAGAATTTCACATTTATTTAAATTAAGGGTAAGTCCTAAAGCTTTAGAAAAGGATTGAATAATATCAATCGCCACAGCTACTTGTGAAGCATCTCGGAGAAAGAGAGCAGTGTCATCTGCTAGTTGACTTATGAATATTTCCCTCTCAGCCACAATTAAACCTTTTAATGGGCTGAGTTTGATCTGTAGGTTGAGGAGTTGAACAGAAAGAAGAAACAGATACACCGACAAGGGACATCCCTGCCTTACCCCACGTTTCAAGAAGAATCTAGGAGAAGTTCCGCTGGCGAGTTTAATAGAACTATTACTATTGACATATAAAGTTTGAACAGCATTGCAGAAGAATTGACCAAAACCAAATTTATTTAAAGCAGCAATAATAAAATTGTGTTCTAAAGAATCAAAGGCTTTATAAAAGTCAAGAAAAAGAATGAGACTGTCATCCTGCACGAGTTCTGAGTAATCTAGTATGTCTAAAATTAATCTAATATTGTTTGAGATATGACGATTCTGCATAAATCCAGACTGATTTTCATCAATAATTGTATCTAAGACAGGCTTTATTCTATTTGCAAGAATCAAAGCCAATATCTTATAATCACAATTCAATAAGGTGATTGGTCGCCAGTTATCCAAGGAGAGAGGATCCTTTCTCGGTTTAGGGATCAAGGTAATCAGTCCTTGAGATAAAGTGGGAGGGAGTGCACCCCTGTCAATGCTCTCTTTAAAAACTTTTAGCAAGAATGGGGCTAAGTTCTCAGAAAACTGTTTATAGAACTCAGCAATAAGGCCGTCTGTTCCAGGAGATTTATTTATTTTCAGATATTTTATAGCATCTGTGACCTCATTTAAAGAAATGACATCATCACAACAAACTCTGTCCGCTTCACTCACTGGAGTAATGTTATTGACAGTGTTAAGAAAGGTGAGGGCAGATGTTGAGCAATAGTTGGAAGAATAAAGTTTACTATAAAAACTCAGAACAATATTTTGCTATGGTACTTTTATCACCAGAAATGACTCCATTAATATTTAATTGTGAAATAGAATTTCTATTGGACTGGTATTTCTCTAGCCTGAAAAAATAGGCAGAGTTCTGCTCTCCTTCTTCAATCCACCTTCTCCTAGATCGGATAAACGCTCCTTCTGCTTTGCGTTTATAAATGTCATCTAACTTCTGTTGTAAGTCTATTAAAGCTGTTTTATCCGTTTCATCCATGGCCTCTGTTGGTTTAGATGTTAGAAGAGCAATCTCTGTATTACCTCTGTCTCATCAGCTCTTCTTTTTTTTGTTAAGTCAGAGCTATATTTTCTAAAGAATTTACCAAGTTCGTATTTTAAAAGTTCCCAATTGTTACAGAATGAGTGTTCAGCTAGTGCTTTATTCCAATAAAGTTTTATTAAGCGATGAGTTTCAGAAATCACCTCCAGATGCTCAAAAATAGTGCTGTTTAACTTCCAATATGAAGCTTTTGTGCCAGAGAAGCTTGATAAAGGGACAGTTAGATGAATTGTTTTATGATCTGAAAGCGGTGTGGCATGAATATCTGTTTTAACATTTTTTAAGTCTTTAGAGGTAAGCCAGAAATCAATGCGTGAGTGTCTGTGTTACGGTTTCTGTTTCTTTGCCCTTGTGGTTTGTTTCCTTTTGTTCTGTGATGTTTTGAGTTTCACTTCCTGTTTTATTTTGTAGTATTTCCTGTTTTGTTGTTGTTTCGAGTTTTACCTTGCCCCATCAGTCCTGAGTGTTTCCACCTGTGTCTTGTTGCTTTGTATGAATTTAAGTCCTGTCTTTCCCTTCCTCCTGTGCTGGTCCATATTGTACTGTTCCCCGCTTTTGAGGTTAGTGCGTTTTTGGAAGTGTTTCGAGTTTCTTGCCTGCCGTATGCAGTGGTTTTAGTTTTGTCTTTAGTTTTGTTATTAAAGCCCCGTTCCCCTGCAACCTCCTGCCTCCTCTCCTCTCTGCGCCTGGGTACTTCCCATTCCCCCCGTAACATTATGGACCAGCCCAATGAGTACCCAGCAGAGAGGAACATGCTGCATTGTGGAGCTTTCTGCCAGGAGGCGGACAAAAACCAGCCGGACGAGTTCCTCTACCCAGGGATGAGGGACATGCGGCTCCTGGAGGCCTACTGTGTGCAGGCAGAGAGGACCAGATGCCACTGGCCCCAGTTCCCCGGCTCCGTCTTTGAGGGGAGTCGCCTGGCTGTGAGGGGGGGTCGCCACCGTCGCCACCACCCCCGTCGACGTTCCTCTCCTGTTCCTGTGGTGGAGCCGGACGCACTCCAAGGGGCCCTCTTCCTCGACCCAGCTGATCAGGACATGTGGCTGTGGAAGGCCTATTGCCAGGAGGAGGAGAGGACAGACTCGGCTGACTGGTTCCCGTGTTCCACCTCCGTTTTTGACGGGAGTCGTTTGGCTGGAAGAGGGGGCCGCCGTCGTCGCCGCCGTCCTACTCGACGACCCGTCCTGGTTCCGGAGGTGGACCTGGAGGCACCCCAACCAGGTCCTGCGGCCAGGAGGGCGCCTGATGCACCCCGACTTGTGCCAGCTCCGAGGACGGTGCCGGACCCACCACGACCCGTTCCGGCCCTGAGGAGGTTGCCGGACGCAATCCCACCAGTTCCTGCTCCGAGGAGGGTGGCGGACCGACCACGACCGGTTCCGGCTCCGAGGAGGTTGCCAGACGCCACACCTCCTGTTCCTGCTCCCAGGAGGGTCCTGGACAGGGGGAAGGCAGACCGGAGGGAACCGGAGACACCTCAACCCCGTCCTGCACCGGACGTCTGGCCCGAGCCCCCTGCACCAGTCGGCTGGCCCGAGCCCCCTGCACCAGTCGTCTGGCCCGAGCCCCCAGCACCAGTCGTCTGGCCCGAGCCCCCAGCACCAGTCGTCTGGCCCGAGCCCCCAGCACCAGTCGTCTGGCCCGAGCCCCCAGCACCTGTCGTCTGGCCCGAGCCCCCAGCACCTGTCGTCTGGCCCGAGCCCCCAGCACCTGTCGTCTGGCCCGAGCCCCCAGCACCTGTCGTCTGGCCCGAGCCCCCAGCACCTGTCGTCTGGCCCGAGCCCCCAGCACCTGTCGTCTGGCCCGAGCCCCCAGCACCTGTCGTCTGGCCCGAGCCGCCTGCCGCGGACCCAGAGCCCGAGCCGCCTGCCGCGGACCCAGAGCCCGAGCCGCCTGCCGCGGACCCAGAGCCCGAGCCGCCTGCCGCGGACCCCGAGCCCGAGCCGCCTGCCGCGGACCCCGAGCCCGAGCCGCCTGCCGCGGACCCCGAGCCCGAGCCGCCTGCCGCGGACCCCGAGCCCGAGCCGCCTGCCGCGGACCCCGAGCCGCCTGCCGCGGACCCCGAGCCCGAGCCTCCTGCGGACCACGAGCCACCAGCTCCTGACTGTGAACCCGAGTCACCAGCCGTTTGCTGGTCGGACCCGCCTCGCCGGACTGAACGGCCTCCCGGCCGTCCCCCGGACCCGCCTCGCCGGGCTGAACGGCCTCCCGGCCGTCCCCCCGACCCGCCTCGCCGGACTGAACGGCCTCCCGGCCGTCCTCCAGACTATGTTGGCCCTTATGTTAGCCTTTCGGGCCCCCTCCTCTTTGGCTAGGTGGAACCTCGGTGCGGTTCCTTGAGGGGGGGGTTATGTTACGGTTTCTGTTTCTTTGCCCTTGTGGTTTGTTTCCTTTTGTTCTGTGATGTTTTGAGTTTCACTTCCTGTTTTATTTTGTAGTATTTCCTGTTTTGTTGTTGTTTCGAGTTTTACCTTGCCCCATCAGTCCTGAGTGTTTCCACCTGTGTCTTGTTGCTTTGTATGAATTTAAGTCCTGTCTTTCCCTTCCTCCTGTGCTGGTCCATATTGTACTGTTCCCCGCTTTTGAGGTTAGTGCGTTTTTGGAAGTGTTTCGAGTTTCTTGCCTGCCGTATGCAGTGGTTTTAGTTTTGTCTTTAGTTTTGTTATTAAAGCCCCGTTCCCCTGCAACCTCCTGCCTCCTCTCCTCTCTGCGCCTGGGTACTTCCCATTCCCCCCGTAACAGTCTGGTCTGTGATTTGTTACACCATGTATAAGCTCTTTGATTTGGATGAGAGTCTCTCCAAGAATCAATTGAATCTCATTTTTGTGAAAACAAGTTTATAGGAGAGTTAGAGTCTAGACTCCTAGGAGGCCATCTATCCACAGAATTATCAAAAACTGTGTTGAAATCCCCTCCAAATATTATAAAAGATTTAGGATATTTAGACAGTCAGTGCACTAAACGTGTTTCTAGTCTACTGAAGAGAAGATTATTTTCTGTTTGAGAGTTGAACCCATACACATTGACTAGAATAAAGACGGAATGGGCTACATCAAGTATTATAAAAATGTAATGACCATCTTTATCGCTGTTAGATATCAAAACTTTTCCATTGAATCTGTTTTTCAGTATGCAGACACCAGCAGCTCGCTCTGTACCATGTGAAATCCACACATCACTTCTCCACTGTGACCTCAGGAAGGATTTGTCTTGTTCAGTTGAGTGGGACTCTTGGATAAAACAAAAGTCTGAATTAAACCGCTTACAAAACAGAAATATGGCTTTACGCTTAACATTGTTTCTTAAACCTCTCACATTTAAAGAAATAATAAAGACATGAAATTGAAATAGGAAAAAAGAACAAAAACAAAAAAAGGTATTTAGACCAAAGAAGAAGAAAAAAGAAGTTGAGTTAAGGATTTTTACTAAAAAGCTGTGAACTAAGACCATAACAATAATTATTTCCTTCTGAAAGTGGGAAATATCATTCCTCATAAGAGTAAATATTTGACGAAAAAAAAGGAAAAAATAAAACCCATAATGCTGATACTTAATTCACATTTAAGTATAATGTAATAATAAAAATAACATTATAATGTTTACCAAAAAAAAGATTAAAGCAAGATATTAAAAATTAAAATAAAAAGTAGCAGCTTGAATGAAATAAGCTTATGAGCTCAAATAAAATCAAATTTTAAGCAACATTATAATTTTTGACAAATGTGGAAAATAGCACAAAAAAAAAACTTTCACATCCAGCTTTCACATCTGCAGCCTTCGTTAAGGTGGCAGGATTTCTTTCCCATTAACAAAGGCACGTCCTCCAAGAAAGAACACCAGTTTGTTCTCCTTTCTGGCTTTCTCCACGGCCGGCCACAGTTGGTTTCTCCGTTCGCGGTCTTCAGCAGACAGATCCTCCGTCATCCTCAGGTTGTGTTCTTTCAGAAAGGCAGACTTCTTTGCGGCGCGCCAGACAGCATCACGATGAATCCTCGCAGTGAACTGGATGATGATCCCTCTCGGTTGGTTGTTGTTCGGTCTCTTCGGGCCGAGTCTGTGCACCGTATCCACAACATCGGTGAATTTGTCTTTCGCCTCCAGTAGAACAGACTGGCAGATCTGGATCACTTCTTGCCGCACATTTTGATTTTCTTTCTCAGCCAAACCGCGAAGTTTCAGATTCCAGCGGCGGGAGTAGCTTTCAAGCTGGGAGATCCTTTTTTCTTGTGTTTCCACGATTGTTTTATATTTCTCCAGTTGTGCATCAGCGTGGACCACTCTGTTCTTCATGTCACTAATCTCAGTGCAAACAACATCAACAGAGTCTTTTACAGCTGAGATTTGCGTGGAGTTCTCCTGCACAGCTTTTTTGATTTCAGAGATCTCTCTGGAGTTGCCACTTATTAACTTTTCCAGAGTGTCTGACCTCGAGTTTATCAGGTGTGTGAGTGACGAGAGTTGAGAAAGAACAGTTGTTGTCTCCGTTTCTGAGACTTTTCTCAGCTTACCAGCTGGGGAGGCAGTGGGTGTGCAGGTGTAACAAGTGTTAAGTTTATTAGTTTAATTCCACCAAACCCATCGTAAACTGCTGTTTTCATACATTTGCACCAGTGTTTATTTGTCTGAGGGTACTTGAACTCACCACGAGCACGCTAGCAGGTGCTAATGAGCATGCGCACTTTAGACTGCTGGGAGCCGTGGCTGAGGTAGGACATGAATCTCTGTGTGTCCGCCCTTATTAGTTTTATTTCTCTGTAAATTGTTCATTAGTGTGTTGCACTCATAACTCACAAAGTTGGGAATCGTGTGTTGTCAATTTTATGTAATTTGTGTTGTTTTATTTATTTTTAGCTGCTCCATTTGAGCAAATTTGCACTGCTTCGTGTAAACTAGTTGAGGTTTGCTCCATTTGTCTTTGATGTTTAAGTTAACTTTTCTTTCTTTCTTTTTGTGCATTTTTCAATTGTCTAAAGGGGAAAAAAACACAGAAGAAACTCTGGACAGCATTGTGAATTTTTGTTTTCTATTAACCAGGTACGGTGCAGTTTTCTCATTTTATCATATTCTTTTTACTTTACATGCTGTGGGGGGAAGGTGCTAATGAGCATACGCACTTAGACTGCTGGGAGCCGTGGCTGAGGGGGAAAAAAAAAATCACACAGAAGAAACTCTGGACGGCATTGTGAATTTTTGTTTTCTAGTAACCAGGTACTGATTAAAAGAGACTGACTCAACATCCAAGCATGGTCTTTCATTCACAATGCAGAGCAGAACATTCCACCCAGTTACACAGGGAAGAGCAGGAAAGTCTTAAATAAAAAAAATCGAGAAAGGGTCTTTGCTCACCGTGTATTATTACACAAAACAGTTAGGTTTGCAGAGCTCAGCCAAACACGACTGCTCAGAGCGCCATCTTGGTCACCCCGTCACGGCCTTCATCATGAGTGGAGAAGTCAACAGAAACACAAAGACTCACCGTGAAGAAGAAGAAAGTCCTGCTCTGACACGAGGAAAACTCTCAACTTCCTCATTTCCTGATTCAGGAACACCTGAGCATAGCTCCGCCCCTTATGGGTGTGTGTGTGTTAGGCTCCTCCCAGAAACCTGAGAGAGTCCCTGATTGACTTAACAGGAGATGACACGACTTGTGTGGTGTGTGTGTTTGTAGTGTGTGTTTGTGTTAGTCTCCTCCTTGCAATCAGAAACCTCGCAAACCTAAAATGGTCTCTGTTTTACGTGACAGAAGATTACACGTGCGGTGTGTGTGTGTTTATGTTTGTAGGGTGTGTTTGTGGTGTGTGTGTTTGTAGTGTGCGTTTGTGGTGTTTGTTTGTATTGTGTGTCTGTTTGTAGTGTGTGTGTTTGTAGTGTGTGTATGGGTTCACATGCATGGGTGTGACTCTCCTCGTACCTACAGTTACTAGAAATCACGTGACTGCAGCTGCAGTCCTAAAGAATAAGAGTTTCAGCTCTGAGGGGCACTTGTAAAACCCACTTTGTAAAAAGATCTGTGGCTGCTAGACTGAAGCTGCTGCTCCACAGAGAACAGAGTCTCTGATCAGAGCAGCTGGAGTCCTATGCAGGCGGGTGTGTGTGTGTGTGTGTGTGTGCTTTGTTAATGTGTGAGCTACAGAGGAGACTTTGGACCACAGTCCGTTCTGCTCTGCATTACGATCTGCATCATCAACTGACTCAGAAAAACACATTCATTCAGACCAGGGGGGGCAAACATGCAGCTCTTTGAGTCTCATCATATTTTCTACATACTTTGCCTCATTTCATAATTTTCCCTCTTAAACCACACTCAAACCATCAGAGGGTATTAAAAAGTACTTTAACAGTCTGTGTGTGTGTGTTTGATGCTGCTCCCGACACATACGTGACCGCCAATCATCTGCGCGGGTGACGCCCAAAGTCGGAACACATCGATACAGGTTTGATGTGCGTGCAGACTGTTACCCTCATGGTCAAAATGGGGAAATTCAGAGTATAAAGATAAACACAGGACGTTTCTGGAAGAACGGGAAGATTCTTACTTTTTACTGAACAGAATGGAAAGTCACGATGTTTATTATTATGAGCTTCTGGAAGCAGTAACATAGTTCTTGGCAGAAAAGAACAAAATGTATCCCGGAGAAAATAACAGTCTTCCTGATCATCTGACACAAATTGTCTCCTTTATGAACAAGTTGAAGCTTTTCCGACATTCAGAACAGCCATCATCCCTTCTTTGAGGAGCTCCCAGCAGAAGCTGCATCCACATGAATGAAGCAGAACGTGACGCTGCTGCTGGACGGAAACTTGACTTTGTGGTTTGTGGACCTGCAGCAGAAACGACTGCAGATCACTTTTCTCATGGATCCTTTAATGCAGAGACTGACTGATGAGATCCAGGCTGGTCACTGATGAGGCAGAGAGAGAACCAGAGATAAATGAGCAGAAATCTCTTTGTTACATTTTGGAGAACGGAGGAATCCCCGTGTGGAAAAGAGCTGCTCTAAACTGCTGTCCACGTTCTCCTCAATAAATGTCTGCCAGTTCCTGTTTATGACTTTGAAACACGTGAAATCAAGGCATCGGTCCGTTCTGACCGACACCCACGTAAAGGAGTTGATCAGAGAGGCTACAACTGGTCTGGGGGTTAGCCTCGCCTTCAGCCCCTAAGAGTCATGGTAGTCTCTGTGTTATCTCTGGTTTAGCTGCATTGATGTGTGTATTGAGGGTGGACACTTTCCTTGAAATAAACACTAGTACAATACTTGCTGTTGTGTTGTAGGGAGAGGAGTGTGTTATGGACAATAATACAACTTCAATTGCGTGTTTGTGTGTGTACGTCTTGGCAGCTCAGGGTGTGGTGTGGCTCTTTGACTCTCACAGTGAAAAAATTCACTGGTGTCAAACTTGTTGACCCCCCCTGATTTAGATGATCCTATTGGTAAGAACTACATTTTATAAATTGATGGAAAATCTCCTTTTTTTCAAATTTGTAGTTTTTCTGTTGATTTCTATCTCCATAGCAACCATTTTATGATTTTATCGCCTGTGGATAACAAACAGATGGACGTCAGTTTGAGATGAATCAAAAAAAGTCTACTTTTGGATTTCCTTTCCTTTTATTTTCTCCTCATATTTCAACACTTATTAATAAAAATAAATGAGTAGTTCAAATACAATTCTTAATGGTTGTGTTGTTCAAATAAACACTCCTTTAGTTCAGGTTTGCCGTATTTATTTGACACACATCATTCAATCTTCCAGCTAGATCCTCTTCTGTTCTCCTCTCTCTCTCTCTCTGTCTCTCTCTCCCTCTCTCTCTCTCTCTCTCTCTCTCTCTCTCTCTCTCTCTCTCTCTAAATATTAAGGAATACTTTACAGACATTGAAAAGTTTGTCAGGACTGTCACTTTTCTGCAGCGCTCAGTTGGACCTGATGTGCTGGATGATAAAAAACTCAAAAAGGCTCAAAAAGCAGGTGACTGCATTGAGGAAGGAGATCAGAGGAAAATCTGTTAAGAAACTCAGAGCGCTGAAATCATGATCATACTTCATGCGGGGTCCTTTCTCAAACTGGAGTTTAGTGGCCTTCTCTGTCTGTTTTTCTTTTCCTATCCTCTCCATGCACACTCTGAGTGTCGGCTCTCTTAACATCAACGGGGGACGGGATAAGAATAAACGAGCTTTATTGAGTGATTATGTCAAACAGCAACATTTAGATATTGTGTTTCTGCAGGAGACTCACACTCTTATCAGGTGACACTGGCAGAGATGTTGGAGGGGTCAGGTTCTTATGAGCCATGGAACAAAGCTCAGCTGTGGAATTGCCATTCTCATATCTAAGAGAATGAGGACAAAAATCTTACCTGTTGAGGAAGTGGTATCAGGGAGGCTGCTGGTAGTGAAGCTGGAGGTTAACAATGCTGTTGTAATATTAGTTAATGTTTACGCTCCTAATGTTGGGATTGAAAGGAAGAGTTTTTTTGAGTCCTTCAGGTTCCACATGGACAATTATGTACAAGACCAGCTTATTATGGGCGGGGATTGGAACTGTACGATTGACTTCACGAAAGACAGAACCGGGGCCGAACGTCATCCACAATCCTCAGCTTACCTAAAACAAACTATTAAACATCTAAATACATTCGATGCATGGAGGGTTAAACACATAAATGACAGGCAGCAAACATGGTTTAGGATTACTGATGGTGTCCCCCATGCAGCGAGATTGGATCGTTTTTACATCACTGACTCCCTTAGACCTCGCCTGGTTGAGAGTCTCATTGTTCCTACTACATTCAGCGATCACCATCTGGTCTGTATTAGCCGGCACTTGGCTTCAGGGCGGGAAAATGGGTCCTTTTGGCAGTTTAACAACAAGCTCCTGCAAGACAGTTATTTTTGCAGGAGTTTTAATACCTTTTGGAAACAGTGGTGTTTGGAGAAGGCTGAGTTTGCTTCACTGGATAAATGGTGGGAGATGGGGAAGACCCAGATCTGTGTTTTTTGCCAGCAGTACACCTCGCATTCTACAGCAAGATTGACATCTACTGTTTAAGCTCTTCAAGATGGAATTAAAACTATTGAACGGACTCTGTTTGTTGGTCGTGATGCCTCAGCAGCTGAGAATCTTTAAGTGAAACGGCGCGAGCTCTCTCATCTTATGGAGGAAAGGGCTAAGGGGGCCCTCATTAGGAGCCGATACCTCAGCCTCAAGGATATGGATGCATCCAGTTGTTACTTTTTTGGCTTGGAACAAACTGCTTGCTGTAGCAAGCAAATGTCCTGTCTGATGCTGCCGAACGAAGATCTTACAACTGAACAGCGTGAAATGCAGAACTGTGCCTTGGATTTTTACAGGAACTTGTTCTCAGCTGAGGTCTGCTGCCCTGAGAGTACTGCTGACCTTCTGAGCGGCCTTTCTCAACTCAGTGCTGAAGACAGAGAGTCTGCTGACAGGCCCGTTACACTGGATGAGCTCTCAGATGCTTTCCAGGGTATGGCCCTCAGACGAGCCCCGGGGTTGGATGGACTAACGGTGGAATTCTATAGACATTTTTGGGATTTACTAGGACATGATTTCCATAAAGTGGTCTTGAGGTGTTTCTCTGTGGGCATGATGCCTACTTCTTGTCGGAGAGCTGTCCTGTCGCTCCTCCCCAAGAAGGGAGATTTGGCTCAGTTAAAGAACTGGAGACCTGTGGCTATTTTATGCACAGACTATAAACTTGTTTCCAAGCTTCTCGCCAACAGACTGAAAGGCTGCATGGACACACTAGTGCATGGAGACCAGACTTATTGTGTCCCTGACAGACACATTATAGACAACCTCTTTCTTATGAGGAATGTTTTTGACTTGTGCACCAAAGCTAATTTTCACTGTGGAATAATTTCCCTAGAGACCAAGAAAAAGCTTTTGACAGAGTAGACCACACCTACTAGTTTTCTATGTTGAGTGCCTTTGGGTTTGGTGGGACATTTCTTTCTTGGGTGAAACTTCTCTATACTAGTGCTGAGTGTTTGGTGAAGGTTGGTGGTGGTCCTAGTAGACCTTTTCCAATGTCCCGTGGTATACGGCAAGGCTGTCCTGTTTCTGGGCTGCTATATATTTTGGCCATTGAACCTCTCTTGTGTAGACTACGATTTAAGATGACTCAACTCACTCAACTCAACTCAACTTTATTTATATAGAACTTTCATACAACAATAGTTGAGACAAAGTGCTGAACACATTAGTAAAAGACAAACATTAAAACATGTTAAGACAAACATTTAAAACATGTTAAGGGGGGGAGAACCACAGAGGGAGATAAAACTATAAAAAACAGTAGTTAGAAAAACAGTGGTCTCATATTGGGTTAAAAGCCAGAGCATAAAAATGGGTATTTAAACGGGTTTTAAAAGTGGACAGTGAAGGGGCTTCTCTAATGGCCAGCGGCAAAGTATTCCACAGCTTTGGAGCGGCCACAGCAAAAGCTCTGTCCCCTCTGAGCTTCCGTCTGGACCTCGGTACCTCCAGAAGCATCTGATCAGCTGATCTGAGGCACCGGGCCGGCGAATAAGGAGAGAGAAGCTCAGAGAGGTAAAGCGGGGCAAGACCGTGTAAAGATTTAAAAACAAGTAAAAGAATCTTAAAATGAATTCTAAAATGCACAGGCAGCCAGTGAAGCGATGACGGGGGTTTCTTTGCCAGGGTTAGGTGGGATGGCTCCTCCCTTGGTAGTGAGTGCCTACGCCGACAATGTCACTGTGTTTTTGACCAATCAGGATGATGTCACCGCCCTGAGTGAGTGCTTTCAGATCTATGCCGAGGCATCTTCTGCTATGGTTAATTGGTCGAAATGCACGGCCTGTATGTCCGGGCAATGGGGGGGAAAAAAACACCTCCTACATTGCCTGCAGACATAGTTTGGACCAGAAGGGGTCTAAAAGTTCTTGGGGTTTATATGGGTAAAAGTGAGTTTCAGATGAAAAATTGGGATGGGATGTTGGACAAAGTTTGTGCTAGGCTGTCTAAATGGAAATGGTTGCTACCTCAGCTGTCTTACAGAGGACGTGTCCTGATTGCAAACAACCTAGTGGGCTCGATGCTTTGGCACAAACTGCTGGTTCTTTGCCCTCCTAAAGATCTACTCACCAAGGTGCAGCGTGTGCTTACCGACTTTTTCTGGAATGGTAAACATTGGACACGAGAAGCTTCCCTGTTTCTGCCGCTATCGGAAGGTGGGCAGGGATTAATTGACGTCACATCCAGACTGATGGCTTTCAGACTGCGAACTGCCCAGCGGCTGCTGTATCACAGCGGCATGCGATGGCTCGACACTGCCAGAATCCTTCTAAGAAGAGCAGGAGGCCTTGGCTATGACAAGCAGCTCTTCCTTGTGACCAGAGGGCATCTAGATTTAAGTGGTCTCCCTCCTTTCTATAGTTCAGTTCTTGAAGCCTGGAGAGCTCTAAGGTTTATTCGTGCTCAGGATGCCACTCCCGGACTGTGGATACTTGAAGAACACTTGTTCTTTAATACCCTGATTGACTCTCATCTCTTGACTTCGTTCTCAGTTAGATCAGCATTGAGAAATGCTGGTTGTGTGAAGCTGGGTCACTTGCTCTCACCATTGAAAGCCATAAGACAACGGGTTGGTCTACGTCCCAGGCTCCTAGCTAAAGTGGTGGATGACGTCATGAAATCTGTTCCTGCCCAGTGGAAAAATTTTCTTCAACTACCCAATGACGGCTGGACTGGTACTTCGCAATATTCTTTCCCGCCCTTGACCGTCTCCCCAAATGTTGAGGATTGGACAGAGGATGAGGATAAACTGCTTGCCTTTGGTAATGCACGGAGAGTTTGAGACCATGGCAAAGAAGACACTCTACACCACATGCGTGAAAGTACGACATCTGCAGTCGTTAAAAGACATGGATGCCTCCAAGTGGGCTAAGGTTTTTGGAACAGGGCACACTCCAAAAGGACGCTGGCGGTCCCTGTACAAGTTGCCTGTTGAAAAACGAACAGCTGATCTCCAATGGAGAATTGTACACGGTGCCATAGCTACGAACAGATACAAAGCACACTTTGTTCCAACTCAATCAGACAAATGTGATTTTTGTGGGACATCCGAAACTCTGGCACATTTGGCAATAGAGTGTAACAGATAAGGGGTTTGTTCACAGTTTAGGAGGACTGGTGTCTCAGGTTAGGGGAGGTGTTCTCTTTCCCATTGTTCATTTTTGGCCCCAAATATAGAGCCCGGAGGAAACATGTACACACCATATTCAATTTTATTTTTGCAACAGCTAAACTCGCAATCTGGCTAACAAGGAAAAATCGGTTACTCTCTGTTGGTTGTGAGGATGTTCCCTTTATGTTTTTTTCTCTTCTGAAAAGTCGGGTGAATGTTGAATATGCTTACTTTAAGTTGATCGACGACCTTCAGAAGTTCAAAAGTATGTGGGCTCTGGAGGGAGTTCTGTGTTCTATCAGGGAGGATAATAACATAGTGTTCAAATTCTAATGGATTACAGGCTATATACTGATTTTTTGTTGTTTGCTCCGCAATGGGGTACCTTTTAGGTCTTGTTATCTTTCTTTTAATGTACAGTGTGTCTTTAATTTAATGTGATTATTAAAGTTTTTGTAAAAATAAAAAATACATCTCTCTCTCTCTTTCTATCTCTCTCTGTCTCTCTCTGTCTTTCTCTCTCTCCACGTTTGCTGGGTGTCTTTTTGCTGCAGCTGAGCGCTGCAGGAGTGTTGACTTGGTCTCAGCCACAGACTGCTGTGCAAATCAGGGGTTTTTATTTTACCCAACACAGAACGACAGGGGCTCAAATTAAAATGGGGTCAACTTAACAAAAATGTAACAGAGAGAATCAACAACAAAAGCTCAAACCAACTGAACCCAAACTGACCCCCCAACAGGAAACATTAGGGAGATTTTCTACTGGCTGATCAGACCAATGACACAATAGGGAGGGGAGCACAATACAAACATTTAAAACCTAAATATTAACTAAAGTAGTAAATTACTAGTAATTTAAGGCTCTAACCAAGGAACTGAACTTATACTTCAAAACAAGATTAACATATCCACAAAAATACAAACAATAGTCCAACAGAAGAATGAACTTTGTCTTCCCCCTTCATCTTTCCAGATGGAAGTGTTCAGGAAGTTGTCCATGCTCCTCCCTTTCCACGTCATCAGGAACTTCTTTAGCTCCTCCCACTGCCACATCATCAGGAAGTTTCCCAGCTCCTGCCTCTGCCCCAGCATCAGGCCCCAGACAGAACTCAAAGAATAGAATTACTCAAAACAAAATTAACTAAATGTGTGCACAAGTCATTAAGTTAACTTTGTTATGTAATGTGTGAAATAAAACAAAGAAATATAACAAATGAACTTCACTTAACTGTGGGAAGTGGGTTCTGCCCTCACAATAGATGTAAGAAATCAGGTTGAATAAATTTAATTCAATTATTTGTTACCAATAGAAGTCATTCATTTAAGTTGGCAAAATTGGATAAGTTATTTATGTGTTCAGCGGGGAAAATTAGTATTGAACACGTCAACATTTCTCTCAAAAAACATATTTCTAATCGAGCTATTGACATGAAATTTTCTCCAGATGTCGGCATCAACCCAAGTAATGCACATATAGAAAGAAATCCAAACAATTATGTCCATAAATCAAGTTATGTGTAATAAAGTGAAATGGCACAGGGAAAACGTATTGAACACGCTTACTGAAATTTATTTAACACTTAGTGCAAAAACCTTTGTTGGTGATTACAGCCTCAAGACGCCTCCTGTATGGAGAAACCAGTGGAATACATTGCTCAGGTGTGATTTTGGCCCATTCATCCACACAAACTGCCTTCAAATCTTCAAGGTTCCGGGGGTCTCTTCTGTGAACCCGGATCTTCAGTTCTTTCCAAAGATTTTCAATTGGATTCAAGTCTGGTGATTGACTGGGTCATTCTAGCAGCTTTCTTTTCTTTTTCTTCAACCAGTTGAGTGTTACCTTGGCTGTGTGCTTGGGATCGTTGTCTTGCTGAAAGATCCACCCTCTTTTCATCTTCAGCACCCTGGCAGATGACAGCAGATTCTGATCAAGAATGTCTCCATACTTTTCTCCAGTCATTATTCCTTCAATGATATGAAGTCTACCAGTACCACATGCTGAAAAACAGCCCCACGCCATGATGCTCCCACCTCCAAACTTGACTGTTGGTATGGTGTTTTGGGGGTGATGTGCGGTGCCATTTTTCCTCCAAACATGTTGTGTCTTATGACATCCGAAGAGTTCAATTTTGGTCTCATCTGACCAGAGTATCTTCTCCCAGAATGTCATGGGTTTATCCAAATGTTGTGTCGCAAACTCCAAACGAGCTTCAACATGCTTCTTCTTCAAAAATGGAGTCTTTCGTGGTGTGCGTGCATGGAGGCCATGGCAGTTGAGTGCATTACTTATTGTTTTCTTTGAAACAACGGTACCTGCTGATTCCAGGTCTTTCTGAAGCTCTCCACGAGTGGTCCTGGGCTGTTGGAGAACCCTTCTGATGATTGTTCTGACTCCTCTGTCTGAAATCTTGCGAGGAGCACCTGGCCGTGGCTGGTTTATGGTAATGCCGTGTTCTTTCCACTTCCGGATGATGGCCCCAATGGTACTCACTGGAACTTTCAGAAGTTTAGAAATGCGCCTGTAACCAATGCCTTCAGTGTGTTTTGCAACAATAAGGTTGCGTAGGTCTTTGGACAGCTCTTTGCTTTTACCCATCATGCAATGCTTCTTGTCTAACACCTTGCTGGTGAGAAACCTTTTTAAAAGGCATCAATCAGGACTATACCAGCTGATATTACTTTGCACTAATAGGGGGCAGGTTGACCTTCTGAATACTGACAAACTCCATCTGCTTTCTTGGCTTGCCAGACCTTTTTACCCCTCCCTTTCTTCATGTGTTCAATACTTATTCCCTGTGCCATTTCACTTTATTACACATAACTTCATTTATGGACATAAATGTTTGGATTTCTTTCTATGTGTGCATTACTTGGGTTGATGCCGACATCTGGTGAAAATTTCATGTCAATAGCTCGATTAGAAATATGTTTTTTGAGAGAAATGTTGACGTGTTCAATACTTATTTTCCCCACTGTTTGCGTCACATGAAAATGGAAATAAGATCAGAAACTCGTCTGTTTACTTTGTCTGTTCTTCTACTACGGGGGTCGGCAACCCGTGGCTCAGGAGCTGCATGCGGCTCTTTAGTGCTGCCCTAGTGGCTCCCTGGAGCATTTTCAAAATGTTTGAAAATGTAAAAAGATGGGGAGAGAAATATATTTTTTGTTTTAATATGGTTTATGTGGGACGAAAACAAGACACAAACATTAGTAACATTTTCCAATACTGTAAGAATGTGTAAAATAAATATTGAATTTCAATATTTCTGTCAAGAAAGATTTGCGTCTTAGTCTGCAACACCCGTTTCTACCAGCAGGGCGGCGGACCGCTAGGCAGGTGGCTGATGAAAATCGAACAACCGTCAGTTCTGTGCATTGCTTTGTAACAATTCACCCTCCACTCAGTGAGGGGAACGTCACAACGCCGTTCTACGGCTGGGGCATTAAATATCAAGACAATCTGCTCTCTAATATTACCAAGAAAAAAACTCACAACAGTTTGTTTGTGCAGCCGTGTGTTGTGTACATTAAACATTCACCCAACACTCAAACATCAAAAACCCAATTTCCCCAAATACACAATGTATACAAAAACCCACAGTTCAAACCCAAGTCCCACAGTTTTGCTAGCAAAAAAAAGAACTGTTCTGGAGGATAAATGAGTGTTCGACAGTCTCACGCGTTTGGGGGGAGGCCGCTCCACCTCCCTCGCTGGAACGCATTCCACCCGTCAAAGAAGCTGCACAGATCCTCGTACCGGATGATCCGAGCTCTTTGGGAAAATATATTCAGTAGGCAAATAATCCGAGCTGGGAAAGGTAATCCGTATGAGAGATCGCTTGTTCCTCCACGCTTCTACAACTCTGTCCATCCATCATCCATCCATCGTCCATTCATCCATCATCCATCCATCATCCATCCATCCTTCTATCCATCCATCCATCCATCCAAACATCCATCCATCATCCATCCATCCAAACATCCATCCATCATCCATCCATCCTCATCCATCCATCCATCCATCATCCATCCATCCTTCTATCCATCCATCCATCCATGATCCATCCATCCATCCATCCATCAACCATCCATCCTTCTATCCATCCATCATCCATCCATCATCCAGCCATCCATCCTCATCCATCATCCATTCATCCATCCATCCATCATCCAGCCATCCATCCATCCATCCATCCTCATCCATCCATCATCCATCCATCCTTCTATCCATCCATCCATCCATGATCCATCCATCCATCCATGATCCATCCATCCATCCATCATCCATTCATCCATCCATCATCCATCCATCCTTCTATCCATCCATCATCCATTCATCCATCCATCATCCAGCCATCCATCCTCATCCATCATCCATTCATCCATCCATCCATCATCCATCCATCCATCCATCCATCATCCATCCAAACATCCATCCATCATCCATCCATCCATCCATCATCCATCCATCCATTTGTCCTCTGAAGGCCTCCTGGCTGCTTTCAGTCTGCAGATGTAGAGACGGCCTTCAATGCTGCAGGGGTCATGAGGTCAAAGTACCTGAATGTGTGAGGAACAAAAGCTCAGCCACCTACCGTCTGTCAGAACTCTGTCTTTGCACGAGCAGCCATGAGCCTCTGGTGACTCGTCATCCGGCAGATCACCAAAAGAAAGCAATGAAGGCTGCTCTCTGTAAGAGACGCCGCCGCTGTGGTGGGAGAATCTGAAGTCAATAGACGGAGAAAAAGCATCCATGGAAGGAACATCATGAAGGAAGCTCTGTGACCGAGGGTTCAACCCCCAACCGCAAAAACACACACATCAAAGTGGGAGGTTGTGGGTTCAATCCCACGACGGAGGCAGACAAATGTCTGAATGTGTTGGACGGCTGTGTGTGTGTGTGGGGGGGGGGGGGGGGGGGGGGGGGGGCAAGACCGCAGGTTTTCCTGTGGTCCAGTGTGAGAACGTCTGGCCCACAACGGAGGACCTGATGGTGGATCCCTGGATGGAGGACAGGGGTTGGTTTCAGGACCCCCCAGGGCAGAGGGAGTGTGGCGAGCTGTCACCAGCTGTTCTGGAATTATGGAGACACTTAAAGGGAATGTTATAGGACGGTTATGGGAACACTTAAGGGGAAGCTAAAGGGGAAAGTTACAGAGAAAGTTAAGGGAAATGCTAGGGCAACAGTCTCAGGGAAGTGTTAAGTCTAAAGTTACGGAAAACCTTAAGGGAAAAGATGGAAAGTCACGGGGGAATGATGGGAAACCTAAAGGAGGAATCACTCACAGAGGAATTAAAGGAATTAGAGTGGGATTATAAGCAACCCTAAGGGGAAAGATAAGGGGGGATTTTGGGAAACCTTTAGGGAAAAGGTTAAGGGAAAGTGTTTCTGATGACAAGCATGTCAAATTGTTTGATTGAACCTCCCACAACTTTTCCCTGAACCTTTCCCTGAACTGTGTCTTCTCTAGAGATCTGTAACCAAACGTGAAAACAGCATCAACATTTCCCTGATAACTGCAGACAGCAGAACACATCTGAATGAGGAGGAAAAGCAAAGCCTGAAATAAGAGGGGGTGGCATGCACATCCACGTGCACGAGCATGTGCTCCCTGCACACGGACACTCCTCTGAGGGTTCGATTCCCCACAAACACTGAGCGTCTGGAGGAGCCATCATCATGTGAGGACAAGCACGCCCCCCTTACCGTCTAACTTTGAATCCGCCCCTCTCTCTCTCTCTCCCAGCAACCCCGGGGAGACCAGAGGACAGAGTTGGTGTGTTCTGCAGAAAGTGGAGAGCGAGGAGTGGCTCAGGCATGGAGCGCCACGGCGGCAGGAGGTGGATCCTCATTTCATAGCAATGACACAGAACCCAGAGGTTCCAGGCAGAGGGGGGGTCATGGCTCCTCCTCCTGGAGGTGGTCTCTGGGACGCCCCCCCTCCTGCTTGATAGAGGCGTCTGCTGTGACCTCCTGTGAGGACGTCTCACCTGGACTTCCTCATTCAGGCGTCCACCCCCTCCCTGGAGTTGCACTGCTCTCTGCCGGAGCGCTGCACTGAGCATGTGCGGCTCTGACCCACTTTCTGGCGGTTCTGCAGCTCATTTGTGAGTCTGTTTGGATCAAAGCTTCTGCTAAATCCAGTTGTGTTTGCACAGCCCTCTTCCACACAGTCTCTGACAGTCCGTCCAAAAACACCCTCCAATGATCCAAGAACACAAACCAAGTCAACAAACACGCGTGTGATGTTTCACACATACAGATGAGAACACGGACCCTCAGGAGAACCAGAACCACCTCCGGCTGAAGGAAATACAGACTGTAGTTAGAAAACCAAACCAGGAAGATGCTGAATGAGCTGAACCTGATGGGAGTGGGTCACCAGGGGGGTCATCAGGACGTCTAAACGGCCCCCTGTGACCCCTTTAGCATACGCGTGCACGTGAAGAGCAGCAGGTTGTGTTATTCACGCAGTTGGCTAAAGCATGCAGGTTTGTGGTTTTTATTCACATTACTTTGTTTTTATTTTTTCTGTTCATCTTTTGTCTGGTTTTTGGTCTCTGAACAGAACTTTTGTTCTGTTAGAGGCAGGTGCTTCATGAATAAAGAGGATTGGATTTGTTCTGTTCTTCATTCCATCTCACTGGATTCTGTCCATCTTCATTCCTCTATTTTAACCTTTCTTCCATCTTGGTTCCATCGTTGTCTTCTGTCTCCTTTCATTCCGTCTTTTGTTCCGTTTCTGTCCGTCTTCTCTGTGGTTCTGCTCCATGGTTGTTCTGTTCAGCCTGGAAACACTGACTCAGTAGAACTCTGTTTGCTTTGGTGAGAAAATAGAAGCTGGACTTTAGTGTTGACCCGTTTCCAGGAGAACTTCTTTTTTTTTTTTTTTTTTTTTTTTTAGCTTGTCCTGTCCAACAGCTGGGCAAACAGATGAGAGCTGAAGGCCTCTTGTGTTGGACATATTTTGCTTTAACAACAGGGGTTATAAATCTACTGACAAACCAGAGGAATGTCTGAATAAACCCCTTTTGTAGTTGAGGCCAAACTTTATTAAATTCCATCATGTTTGAAAATCTTTGGTGTTGGACCGGACGGAAAAGGAAAGGAGGGAAGAAGAGAGAGGGATGTTAGAGAGGAGGGGGGATAGGAGGGTGATAATAGGAGGGGGGGTAGAACCATGAAGCAGCCTAAAGCAACAACTTTACTGGATGTTTGTCATTACGGTAAGGTTCAAGTGTAATACAAATCTCAAAGGGCGGGGCCTGTCTACACACACACTCAGATGTTATAAACACACCTATTAACTGCAAAGATGTCCACATGTCAACATGAACACAAAACATGCACACAATACAGATATTGTTCACACACGCATACTTATGCCTTTAAACCAACTAGTGTGAAATATTTCATTCATTCAATCATGCAAACTATTAGTGCAAAGGTGAGCTAACACCTGTGCTCAGGTGAGTGTTTATGTTCTTCTAAATCAGGGGTCGGGAACCTATGGCTCGCGAGCCATATATGGCTCTTTTGATGGTCACGTATGGCTCGCAGACAAATCTTTATTTATACCATTTTTTTTTTTATTAGACCAGTCCTTCTCGTGCGCAATGCGATGCCAGAGGGGCGCACAGTAGTAGCGGTGCTTGGAGAGAAAAATCTGCGCCAGAACTCAGTTTACTATTATCTACTATTTCACAGAGTTTATTCCAGCAGGAAACCTATTAATTGCCGTGCCTAAACCTGCGCGCTCCCATCTCTGAGAAAGAGCGCGCAGATGCAGGCACGGGATGTAAGGAAGAAAGCAGAGGGTGGGGGTGGAGACAGGCAGCAGGTGAATCGCACAGGGATTGTAAAAACGTAAAACCCGCTGCCCGTCACTCACTGCAGTGTGTGAGTGTGTGTTTGTTTCCACGTCTGCATGTGAGTCTTTGTCACATCTACAGAACATTCAGACCAAAGATCACGTTTAAAGTCTCTACACCTGCATGAAGCTGAAACTCACCACGTATCAACCAGACTAGACCATCAGCAAAACCACCACGAGAAATACTCATCATTTATTAGCAACAGCATAACGATGTTATTAAAAAAAATCCACAGACTTATTGTACTTTAAAAATGTTGAAGTTACATCAAATTCACATCCCATCACATCACATTCGCTTGTATATTTAGTTTTAAACATATTGTCGCGGACTGAGTTGGGTCCGCTGTTGGGCCGCGTTAAAAGTTCTGAAGTTCATTAAACGCATCAAGCAGAGATCTGATTGGCTCTCAGTTCTGTCGCTCAGCCTGTTGTTAGGTAGTTTGGACCAATGGGGTTCAGCTATGGGCCGAATAAGGGAAATGGGAGGGCTGGAGCGGGAGCAGGGGAATATAAAGTTGGGAGAAGAGCTCTCCTCTTAGCGGGACAGATTCAGGAGTTGCTGAATTAATTTTACGGCGTTTGCTGCGGTCTGCCGTAAACAGAATAAAGAACCTTAAAAGAGGTAAAGTCTCCGTGCCTCAGTGTGGGAAAGGGACACTACATTATTGTATGGCTCTTTCGAAATTACATTTAAAAATATGTGGCGTTTATGGCTCTCTCGGCCAAAAAGGTTCCCGACCCCTGTTCTAAATGAATGGTGGAATGTGAAAAGAAGGAGGAAGGGTGACCAGCCATCCCCACACCAAGACCCCCGCCGCCGCAGCAGCAGCGGCAGCCAGAACTCCCAACGCCACCCGGCAGCAGGCAGAGAACAACCACCCCCCGGGCGATCACATCCGCCACCCAGGCCAGGGCCAGCAGGACCACCACGAGGCCCCCAGAGAGCAGGGAGGCATGGGGGGAAGAGAGCGCCGCCCCAGCCCAACCAGGGGAGCAGCCCCCCCGCCGCGCCGGGAGGGCCCAACGCAGGGCCCCACCCGAGAAGAGCGCCCACAGCCCCAGACGAGCACCTCGTCACCACCCAGGAGTACTGGGTATCCCCCCGCCCCAACCCCAGGTACGAGCCAGGACCCCCCAAGGGAGACCCGCTCTGCGCTCCAGGCAGCCACCGACCCGGCCTACGGTTGATCCAGGAAGGAGCAAGGCAGGGGACAGCCGGCCCCGCCCAGGAGGGGGGCACCCCGGAGAAAAGAGGGGCCCACAAGGGGTGTTAACATGGCCCGACCAGGCTTGGCCACAGTTGGAATGTGGGCGGGGGACCAGCGCCCAGGTGCAAAAACCCGAACCCACCCCACAGGGAAACGGACACCCCCGGCTCAGGTGTAATGTGAACCCCCTCCCTGCGTGGAGAGAGCCCCACCGGGCCCAGGAAACCGGCACCCAGGGGACACGGCCGCCGCTGCCAAGGGCCCA
Source organism: Oryzias curvinotus (assembly GCA_023969325.1). NCBI lineage: Eukaryota > Metazoa > Chordata > Actinopteri > Beloniformes > Adrianichthyidae > Oryzias > Oryzias curvinotus. The sequence continues at coordinate 2,148,252 of CM043728.1, read as the reverse complement.
GTACTCCCCACCAGGGATGGGGTAGGGGACAGATGGACCTTGGACCCACCTTCCTTGTATAATGGGTGTGCGTGTGTTCGTAAGTGTGTATGTGTGCATGTGTGTGTGTTTGTGTTTGAATGTATATTATGGGAAGTAAAAGGTGTGTGTACTAGGGGGGTGCAGTTAAAATTGGTGGGTAGGGCACGGAGAGGACATTCCCTGATTACTCACAGTAATGTCCCCTCACCCTCCCCACCAAGGGTCCCTAAATGTCTAAGGTGCGGTTAAAATTGGCGGGTAGGGTGCTAGGAGGACATCTGCTGCTTGCTGGCAGTGATGTCCAAGCACCCCCCCTACCAAGGGCCCTACATGTCTAAGGTGCAAATAAAACCAAGAGAGGGGGGGCCCATTCCATACGGCAACCATGGGAGGGAGACCACTGCCAAGTAGCCCCCCCCCAAAGCGCATCGCAGGCTATACCCCCCACCCCCTCACCCTAATATGAGATTATATGAGGAAGGGGGTGAGTTGGGGACAGCTGGCAGACTGTCTCCCGGTGGTCAAACATCTGTCCCCCAGCCCCGCCCCGGCAAAGGGCCCAGGTCCCCTAGCCTCGGGGCCCCATCCCCCGAGGCACCGACGCCCCAGGTCCAGCACGACCCACCCCACACAGAGAGAGAGGAGCCAGAAAGCGCCGCCCCCCCCGGAGCAAGCCCAGGCCCCCACCCCCAGGCGCCGGCCCCGAGGGAGCTCTGGTCAGGCCCTGACGGGACCAAGGCAGCCAACCGGCCGGGGCAACCGCCGATTGCCACCAGCGGAGACCCCGACCCGTCAAACCCCCAAGGTCCCGTACCCATGGTGCCCCCCCCCCCCTGAAAGCCTCCCCACAAGGCAGGGCCGACAGACCCCCCCACACACACACACACCCCCCAAGACCCCGCAGCCGCAGCGGGTGACGCCCAGAGCGACCGGGGGCCCCAAGAGGGCTGCCCTGCCCCGCCCCAGAGCCAGGGAAGGGTCGATCCCAGCCCCAGGTGCAGACGGGCAGCCCATCCAGCGCCGCTGGACCTACCCCCCCCGAGCAGGACCCCCCGCCGACCCCCCCCAGCACGGACAAAGAGACCACCCCCCCCAAGCAAGCCGCACCACCACCCAACCCCCCCACCACGCACCCCCCACCGCCAAGCCCAGAAGACCACGCAGCGCCCCAGCCCGCCCCGCCCAGGCACCGGAACCGACCCCCCAACGAATGGGATCCCCACCAGCCCCCACCGGGCAGCAGAGGCCCCGACCCCCACCCCGCACCACGGCAGAAAGGCAGGGAGCAGCGACGACCAGACCCCCCCCCCCCTAAGTCATGGAGTTAACTATGGGAGACCAGAGAGACTGAATTCTTTCCAAGTTACTTGAACTTTGGGCTGACATTTTTTCCAAGCTGATATGATCAAAATGCAGATTTCTGTATTGACTTATATTTATATTTTTCTTGTTTTTCCAATTTATTAAGATGGTTTTTTTAGCAATACAAAGAGTTATGAAAATGATATTTAATAATTCTCCTTCTACCTCGATGGCACTCATGTCACCAAGCACGTAAAGTGACGGTGAAGCTGTGATTGAAACCTTAAGCCAGACTGATAGATCGGCACATACCTGCTGCCAGAGAGCCTGGACAGGTGTGCAGAACCACAGTGCATGCATGTAACTATCAGGTAGATTACTATCACAGTGCTGACAAATGTCTGAGTTACTGAGACCCATCTTGAACATCCTCTGTCCAGTGTAGTAAATTCTGTGAAGAGTTTTGAAATGAATTAGCTGCAGGAGAACTTCTTCTTAAAGTCCTTTAGTGGAAACAACAGCATCAAGCTGCTGTTCTTACCCTCCTCTGGTGGGGGGGGGGGGGGGGTGTCAGCGTCCTTCTAGGGACAGCCTGTGCCCCCCCCTCCTGCAATGCAGTGACCTCTGTCTGAAGCTGAGGTTCTCCTCTCCGTGGGGGGTGGGAGTCCGTTACAGTCCAGATCCGCACACGGGGTTCTCTGCTGCAGTTCCTGGTAAATCCAGAATCTAGAACGCCTGTAAAACTCGGTGGGGGGGTTGAACCCAGGTGTGACGGGGTCCCGCCGAGAAAGGATGCAGAGGAGCCAAGGTGAGTGAGTTCTTTCTTGAATTAAAGAACCGATAAGCACTACAACTGCTCCACACAGGGCCACACAGGGCCACACAGGGCCACACAGGGCCACACAGGGCCACACAGGGCCACACAGGGCCACACAGGGCCACACAGGGCCACACAGCACATGGACTCCTCTGTCACACTCCTCTCTCTCACTTCCTGTGACACACCCCCTTTAAATGATAAGCCCCTCCCCTGGGGCGTTGCTCTCCATTACCTGGCAGGTGGCACCACAGGAAGGAGGTTTAAACATAGAATACATGAATACACATAAAATAAAACACAGTGTAGACCCCCTCGTCATCTGTCGGTGCCACACCGTCACACCAGGGCAGGCCCCCCATGAAGGGGAAAAAGCTTGTTTCACTCCACCACAGCCAGAACCTCTGCTTAGTGGAAGCTTCTCCTCTGCGTCCCGGTGGACTCATGGGAATTCTGGATCCTCACCGAACATGAGGATTCAGAGGGAACGGACCTGCAGCATCAGGACCTGCTCCACAGGAGCTGGCTCTCCACAGGCGTGTCATAGCTGACGTATGTTCCTGACATCCGTCTGCTGGTTGCTGCAGACCCTCAGAAGGCAGTCAGTGCAGGTGGGGGCGGGTGTGGGGGGCAGGACTGCTGTAACTACAGAAACCGCACTTGCTAAAGCCGCTCTGCTCTGCTCAGGAGGACACGGTCACATCTGGGAGGTAAGTGATGGAATTAAGGGACGGACCAAAGCATTCCTGTTTCTCAGCAGATAGATGGATCACAAGCAGCTGTGGAGGAGCGACTGGAGGCAGCTGGTACTGCAGCTCCTGCAGAGCACTCTCCAGACAGATGGGAACCGTTTTGGTCTCCTGTCTGACCTCCAGTGGGGAGACGGTCCTCCTTCAGAGGAGGACGGGGCAGGAGCTGAAGGATGTGAGAGTCTGTGGGTGAGGCAGCTGCAGACGACGACTGGAGAAGAACTGCTTCATTTTAAAGGCTGACTGTCAGGACACGGCTGTTTCATTGTAGTTTAGTTTGGATTCACAGCTGTGTCAGACTCACACACAAAAAGCTGGAAGCAGACACTTTAACCTCCAACACATTTGTGTGGTTGTGTGTTCTAGTTTCTGCTCTCATGTTTTCACATTATCCTCAGTTTAAGAGGAACAGAACGACAGGAGAACCTGCTTTGGAGCCAAAAGAGTCTGTTTTAGTGTGCAGAACCATCAGAACCAGGGGCATCATGTCTAAAACTTTGCGTAGGATTTGCGTCAGAAGTGGCGTACGGATGAAACATAGGACGTGCGTACGCACAGAAATATTAGGATTTATAAAACCGTGCGCACGCACATCCTACGCATCCTTCCCTTAATAAATCACAATCAATTCTAAATGTAGCACACCTTTGGCGGCTTCATGACACGCCCATAGTTGCCCATAAATAGTCCGTGAAACGCCCACAAATGAATATTCATTGATTGTGAAACCATGGCAAACACTGAGAGAAAATTAAAAAAAACGTAACTTCACTCAATGTGAAGTAGAAGGTATCGTTGGCGAGGTGGAAAAGAGGAGAAAAATGTTGTTTGGAGGGCACAGTGTGGGCATTACTAATGCCAAAAAGGGACGTGAGTGGCAAACGGTGACAGACGCCGTAAATGCTGTAGCCTCACAACCTCGGACTGTGGCCGAAGTAATAAAGAAATGGTCGGACATCAAAGTCGAGGCAGAAAAACGTCTGGCGCTGCATCACCAGAGTGTGTCTGCCACGGGGGGGGGGGACAGGGGACGCCAGAGCTGACCCCTCTTGATGAGAGAGTGGCGGCAATTATTGTGGAATCCTTATTAAGTGGAGTGGTGACTGAGGCGGGAGGGACAGATGCACCGGGTGACACCCCCCCAAAAGCTCCAACAGGACGGCTGGAGGAAGTGGGAACCGGCTCATAAGCCACTGGTCCTCGTTTGCCAGCAAGTCTTCTTGCTGTCTAAAGATGCGTTCACTCCAAATTCTTCCATTTGCCACATCTTCTAAGAGCGCAAGATCAGCCATTGTGCGTCATGACGCATTGTGATGGGGTATTTTATTTCCATCCATTTAATTGCATCTGACAAGCTACAGATGTCGGTAATAATCGACGTGGAAATGGGAAATTGTTCAGCGTAAATGTAATTTCTTGTTGCTTTCTGAATGGTTGAGACATACGCCATACATTGTTTTATTAAAAATAAAACAAACTAAAGGCATATGCATGAATACCATAATTCCATAGCTTATGAAGAAATGTTTTATACTATGAAAACAACTTTACCCAGTGGACAATAAATACGTCTGTCTGTCTGCACTTATATCTGCTCCTCCAGACGGACACACTGACGAGAATATCAGTTTTGTACATTATTTCGTTCTGTTAACTTTATTATTTATGAGGATGAATTGCACAACATGCCAATATTTATGGAGTCCTATACTGTTCATAATTAAATAAATAAATATTTAATGAAATAAACAAATATGAACTCTTGCAAATAAACAATCAACCAATAAATCTCTCATAAATGTATAAAAAGATCATGAAATGGTGAAAAAGCTGCGCACTGGTTTTAAATTAGCCATTATATTATTCAATATATTTCATTTTGCTTTAAAAACCTGTTCATTATTTTAAAACAGCATTTTAAAATATTCATTTTATTTATGTGGAGTATTATTATAATTCTACGTCTTTTTTCAGAACCTTGGATTTCAAAATCAACATTTTCCAAAGTATCTTTGTTTTCATTTCATGTCAGCTCCTGCAGTCAAACTATGTCTAAATTATGTGTAAATCAGAGCGCCCAGGCATCGCAAGTGTGTGTGTGTGTGTGTGTGTGTGTGTGTGTGTGTGTGTGTGTGTGTGTGTGTGTGTGTGTGTGTGTGTAGGTGTGTGTGTGTGTGTGTGTGTGTGTGTGTATATGAGCGCAAGTTAAGGGTCTGTTGCCTTGTCCCCCGAAAAAGTAATAATAAAAAAAGGTTTCCTCCAAAGTACAGAGCCTGATTCTTGGGGTCAGCCCTGGCTGCAGAATTGCTCAATCAATCCCAGATCTCCGCCGCGTTTTCCGACCACGGTCAGAAACGTCATCGCATGAAAAGTTCAACATTTTCCCGGGAGGGAAAAATAAAATCAGAGGACCTGATTATAATCATTGTCTCAATGAAAATAGAAAAATATCATAAGGTTCAGGAGGCTGAGCAGGCTTGTTCCGCTTTCTGCAGCTGTCTGGTCTGACTCTGTCGGTCCGCCAGCTCGCCTCCTGCCAGCCGACAGTGTAAGGCACGATGTGAGCTCTGTGAACGGCGTGAGAATGAGGAGAGTTTCAACGGGGGACTTCAAGATGTGGATGACCGGAGCTCCTCTGTTGTTTGGTCCACACAAACCCTCAAACTACAAAAACAGAGTCGTCCATGTTTGCATCTTCTGCTGCAGACAGATAGTTTGTCTCTATTTGATCTTCAAATGTCAGCAAAGCCGTGCAGATATCACTGAAACATGTCATCTCTCTGACTCACCGCTGAGCAGGTATCAAGGAATATGAGTCGATTTCCATGGATGAGCCAATGAGCGTTTAGATCCCGCCCACTTTCACTGATTGACAGACAGAGACAGTCTCCTGAAAAAGCTCTTCATGAAATAAATCAGCCATTGCGAAAAACAGCAACATGAAATAAAAACAAAGCTACTTTGGAAAATATTGATTTTGAAATACGAGCTTCTGAAAAAAGACAGAATTATAATAATATTCAACATGATTAAAAATGAATATTTTAAAATGCTGTTTTAAAATAATGAACAGGTTTTTAAAGCAAAATGAAATATATTGAATAATATAATGACTAATTTAAGATCTGTGTGCAGCTTTTTCACAATTTCATGATCTTTTTATATATTTATGGGAGATTTATTGGTTGATTGTGTATTTGCATGAGGTCATATTTATTTATTTAATTAAATATTTATTTATTTAATTATGAACAGTATAGGACTCCATAAATATTGCAGAACATATTTCACTTTTCTTTTTGCAAATATTTGTTCATTTGAATTTCTGTTGTAATTTTCATTTGATTTTTTTTGTTTGTTTCACTGCTGATCGATCAAACGGGTGTTCGTGTAGCTGTTACTGTGAGACTTGCTTTGTGAAGTCTTCATGTTATTTATGAGAGGCAGTATTGTCATTTTCACTTTCACGTGTTTCTTCTGACGGTGTCGCCGTTTCTCATTTCACCCGTTTTTGTGCGTACGCCTGGGTGAGAGCTTGATGAAGGACCGCACATTTTCCCGTCAAGTTTGCTTTTTATAAATCTCAACTATTGCGTAGAGAGTGGCGTACGCCGTCTTTTGTGCATACGCAACGTTTAGGAATGAGGCCCCTGAGTCCTAAAAGCTCCAATAGCAACTCAGCAGAAACTCTGATCTTTCTTGATGTGGAGGGGCGGAGCCTGAAGAGGAAGCATCTTTCTGCAGGTGGTGCTGCAGCTTTGGGCATGTTTTCCAACTCTTTAGCTTCTGCTGTTCATGGAGTCGTGTCCCTCTGTTCTTGGAAAGGAGAACCGTGCAGAGAACTTTTCCCATTTCCACTCCCTCCTTTCAGCTGCTGCCCACTGTTCCCCTCTGTATCAGGAGGGAGGAGCTCTCATCTGTTCTGCCCACCCCCATCTAGAAAGACATCAGCACCACCTGAACATTCCAAAGCTCTTTTCCAACCCATTTCTACTGAGAAGGAACCAAACCCATGAAGATTAGAACAGCTGGAACAGGATGAGGGGGAAGGCTAAAGATTCAAGTCTGTTTGTGAGTCAAAGATAGAATGAAGACAGAAATCAATAGAAAACACAGAGTTGATTCAAAAGAGCATTTATTAGATCCAAACAGGCTGCAGGAATTTTACAGACAGCTTTCAGCTTGAAGCCTTTTGACACTAAGATGCAGTTCTGCAAACATCCAGCAGGTGTCTCCCTTCTCCCTCCTGCTTCAATGCAGTTAGTTTCATATGCGCCACAGAAAACCATAAAAGGCAGAAATAACACACTCTGATGGAACTAAATGATTGATAAAGAAAAAGTGGAGTCATAAAAACTGAATCTTAAAGTTGACACAATAGTTATTTTCCAAGAAAAGTCAATTCATTAACTGATCGTTTAGTGTAGCAGGACAATTCTTGAAACTGCTGACTCGGCATTAGATGTTTCAATCCTCATTTCAAAGTGGATCAAAGTGGAAATTATGGAAATGACATTGAAAAATGTGAGCATAGAGGCTGAATCCTGCATGAACTCTTTCAGAGGAAAGACTTTTACAAACAAGAAAGAATCATCAAACTGATAGAACAAACAGGAGACAATGTCACAATAATGTACACAAACAGCTTCATGAACAGAGAAACACAGACGTCAGCTGACAGAAAGAATAACATCAGTTACTATGGCAACACAAGAGAGAAGAAAAGCAGATTTCCCAACACTCCAAGTTAGAATGAGAAGAGGAAGTGCAGTTCTCCATCAGTCCACCGGGGGAGCTGCAGCACAATAACTGACCACTTGATGCTGAGAGAGACAGTGGAGCTGATCTCAGATCAGTTCCTGCTGCAGCTCTGACACTCATCTCCACTTCCTCTGATTCCTCCATCACTCTGCTCTCCACCTCCCAGAAACACCGTCCAGTCACAACATCTCTGCAGACCAGCTGCTGCTGCTGCTCCTCTCTGCTCCTCCAGGAGGAACATCAGAAAAACCAGTCTTCCCACCTCCACCTGCAGAGAGAGAGTGTAGAGCCAGAGATGAAGGAGTGTCTCCTGATCCTGGTCTGTCAGTCAGTGATGCAGCACAGCAGCAGAAAGAGCAGCAGGAGCTTCAGTCCTGTTCAGAGCAGCAGCTTTCTGTCATCTTCACCTGTTGGAGCTTCTGCTGCTCTGATTGGCTGACTGTTGTCCTGAAGCCTGTCATCATTCTCCTCAGAGCTTCACTGAGAAGCTGCAGCTTCACAGGAAACTCTGCATCTTTGCTCTCAGACTAACTCTAGCACCAAACATCTGGAAGCAGCTGGACTGACTCCAACCCTCTACTGACCACAGAGTCTGCAGTTTGGAGTTTGGACTCTCCACCAGATCCTGGAGCTGCTTAACATCGGAAGACCGAAGGTTGTTGACCCTCAGGTCCAGTTCTGTCAGGTGGGACGGGTTGGACTTCAGAGCTGAGACCAGAGCAGCACAGCTGGACTTTGACAATCTGCAGTTCCTCAACCTGAATTCAGAACAAAGAGTTGAGTTTAAAGACAAAGTTCCTGTTTTTCATCCTTCACTTCTTCTAAAGAGTTCAGAGCTGAAGAAGATAAGAAAGTTTAGAAAAAAAGTCCAAAGATGTGAAGCAACAGCAGCAGATCAGAAGCAGAGAAGAAGAACTGTCTGCTCCCAAACATCAGCCGCTGGACTCTCAGCTGCATCTGCTGAAACACAGCAGCAGGACTCAGAGTGCATGTGAGCGTGCACGGCTGCTTCTTCTGCACGCGCTTTAAAGGAGTCTGTTGGAGCAAAGACACAAAGAAGAGCTGATGGCTGCAAGCAGAACTTTGTGGAGCACAAATGTCAGCAGACAGCTTTGAAACAAGCAGCTGCAGGAAGAAAAGAAGAAGTTCTGCCATAGATGAGAAATGACTAGAAATGAAGTTAAAACAGACGAGGAATTGAAATGTCATTGATCATCAGAAATTATTCAGAACTACAGATTTACAATCACATAGATGTAAAGCTTCCATTTATGTTATGTTGTTGTGTTTAGTGTTTTTGTGATCTCCATCTAGTTCCAGTTCCACTTTGGTTGTGTTATTTTTAGCATTTGAGTCAGTTTCCTTCTTTTGACCTTTGCAGTCTATCATTCACATAAACGGCTGCACTGACAGCCTTTAGCCCTTACCGCCTTCATATTATTTCTTTATGTTCCCCTCCCTTGGGGTGGATGTAACACATACGTATATGTAGAAGCACTTCAAAAGGTCAGGATTTCACATCACACAATGCAGAACCCACATAGAGTCCAGCAACGTTTAGTTGCCCCACAGGGGGCAAAAGAACCCCAAAAACCAACCCGCCCACAGTCCAGAGCAATGTAAGTGCACTGGGATGTGTGATTTCAGTGTCTGGCAGTCCATTGGGGCCGTGGTGTGGGCATAAACTGAGTGACAGGTTTCTTCTACTAAGAGCCCCCCCTACATAAACCCTATGTTTCTTTCCAGTAACATCCAGTAACAAGCAGGATAACATATTCCTGTTCCTGTTGTTTCAGTGTGCACACAGTTTATACAAATATAGCTCTAACTGCACCATATTCAACCACAAACATCCAATCAGCATAGAAAACAACTCTCAGTAGTAGAACTCATTCTTACATAGGATTCACCAAATTTGCTTTGGCTCCCGCCCACTCACGGATCAGGAACCAATCACATTTGGTTAGATAGAGGGACTTACAAATAACCAATAAATGGAATCACAGAACAGAATAAAGTAAATGACATCACCCCCCCCCCCCCTTTTTATCTGTGCTTATATTATATAACATAATAATGAGAACTGAATTTAATCTAAATAACGGTTATTTGAAACCTGTAAAATAATCTTCTACACATGTTATGCTAATAACACAATGCAAGTGATGCTAATGATGCTATGCTAATGATGCTATGCTAATGATGCTAATGATGCTATGCTAATGATTCTAATGATGGTAATGATGCTATGTTAATGATTCGTATGATGCTAATGATATGCTATGCTAATGATTCTAATGATGCCATGCTAATGACGCTAACGATGCTATGCCAATGATTCTAATGAAGCTATGCTAATGATGCAATGCTAATTATGCTAATGATGCTATGCTAATGATGCTATGCTAATGATGCTAATAATGCTTTGCTAATGAGCTGCTCCGTATGTCGTTGGTATGTGTCCACAAACTGGTTTTATGTCAGACAATATTTTCACGGAGCAGACTTTAAGATATGTTGGATAAATACAGCAACATGAATTTATAGGACATTTCTAAAAAACAGTATTTCATAAATATAATACCAGACATGATCCACTTTGTATATCTTTACTGTCAGTAGCTGTGTTTACACAGACAAAAGTAATCTGAAGAAAAACCCGTCATGCAGACACGCCGTTCAGAATAGTCTGCCCCCATCAGACTCATTCTGATCAGAATGTCTTTCTGATGGAGACAGGTGGTTCTGCCCATTGTTGATCCCATCGTGGTGCATGTAAACACTTGGTTCAGATCTGGTGTCTCTACTGCTCTGGTTGACGGTGTTCCCTCCAGAGGAGGCTTTGGACCCCCAACAGGACCGACCGGCTGCTGCTCCACGCCACAAACCGTGTCTCTGCTCAGAGCAGCCGCATTTCTAGCTTCTTTGTTTGCGGGTGGGGGAGGGGGCATTGTTACGGCGTGTGCTCCGGAGGAGACTTCCAACCGCAGTCTGACCGCATCTCCCAGAAGAACCGTGTTTCCATGTAGAGGAGCGGCTAACGGAGGAACTTTAGAATGAACAGTCCAGACCAAATAAAGCTGATGTTTCTCCCACTCTTTCCCCTCAGTCTCCCCCTCATTTAACATTGACCTAAACTACCTTCATTCCATTCCTTAACTTCACCCTCAGCATATTTACCTACTCCTGTTTTTCCTTAACATGAGCCTTTAGTAACGGATTCAGTTTGGTGGCCGATAAGCGGAGGACTCCACTCCACTGTGGTCACTGCGTCCTTAATGCCTTAAAGCAGCACAACAGAACACACATCAGTGGACGGCACAACTGCAGCTCCCTACGTGACGACAGGAAAGAAGAGGATCCAAACCAAAACACATGAAAGCTAGTTCAAAGGAAATGATTCCACAGCAGTTTCATCCATTTAGAAACATGCTGAAGAAGCTAACAGCCGTTTTTCAGCAGCTAACTTAGAATACTGGAGACTGCAGAAACACAACTCCCCAGCTCAGACTGCTCACTCCACCTGAACAGGGAGGGGCTGCATGGTGAAGGCAGGGGGTGTCACACTAATTACCTTCCCTGCTCAACAGGTGACAGTGTGGAACCAATGTTTCTAATCAAATAACTGGAAGATTAACAACATGATTATTTATATAATGTGTTGACTCAAAATAAAATAATTTCTTAATTAAATCATCCCTGTGAAGTTTTAAGAATGTTCATTAAAAATAAAAATCAATTTCCTAAACCTTACTTCTTAACTTTACCCTTAACTTAACATTGACCTAATCTTCCATAACTTTCCCCTTAGCCTCAGCAGAATTACCTATCCTGTATTTAACCTTAACACCATCCTTAACCAATGGAGCCTCCAGAAATGTTTATGGGGGGCACTTTAAATCACTGCCATTAAACTCTTTTGTTCCTAGACATTCCCCTTAAAATGAGCCTTAGCTGTACCCTTAATGTTAGCCTAAGCTTAACCTATGTACCTACACTGTGATTGGACCCTAATTCTTCCTCAACATTATTGTTAACTTCAACCGGTGGACCGAGTGGTTGACGTAGATCCTGCAGCCTTTAACCCAAGAGTTTTCAATCTGCTTCACTTCCTGAGAAGTGAAGCAGATTGAAGCAGCAGTACCCGTGCTCACTACTTTTCTCTTTTGGGTGTTGTTCATAAGGCGCTTGCCCCGGAAACAAGGTGGCGCATTACCGCCACCACCTGGTCCGGAGGGGAACTACTCCTATTTGACGCAGAGAATGACACCCATTTGTCAAAGTAAAAACATAATAAATATGAACATTTTATGAAGACTATTTATGAATCTGCTGTGTTCTGATCATGGAAAATGTGGCTGATTTATAAATAATAAAATTACAAACACATTGGTGTAGATTTAATGTATTTGTTCATAAATAAACCCCCATGTTATTACTCCATGGCAATATTTATTTTTGTGCCACTTAACGATTTACGGGCTTTTGGGAGGAGGCCTTTTTACTGTAGTTTTCTCTTCTGCCTTACTGAAAATAGCTTTGAATATGAATTATGAGATCAAACCGAAAAGGAGCAGCTATGCAGCATCACAGAGCAGCAAGGAGAAGCAGACATCTCAGAAGATTTCCTCTGGATGCCCTGACCAGACATGAACAACCTGTGAATTAAACTTTAAGTTTTTTAGTTAAACTTAAGCATTTGTTACTAAATGTGCTCAAGGTTACACACTCTGCTGGGTAAGAGTTTAACATTCTTTTTCAACACTGGATTATGAGTTGTATAGTCTAACTACATGAAACACTTGTGAGTTCAAAGTTTAGTATTTTTTATTCACAGTCAATCACTTGTTTTAAACAGAAATACTTTAATTTTTAAATATTTATATAAAAATCCAAAAACTCAGCCCAAAAAAAAGATTTTCCAGCTTTCAAAAATACTTCATTAACTAAAATGTAAGACATCAAAATACAATGAAACATTAAAAAAATCAGATTTAATTTTCTCAATGAAATAATTATTGTTGCATTTTCCAGGGTCTTCCACGTCTCTCCTGCTTTGCCAACATAAAGGTTTCTGTCCCGGCCCTTTACGCTGACGCTCAGTCTGACACAAGACCGGGTTTCCGGTTGACCCGCAGGACCATGGACCATCTGGTGGAGCAGCTTCGGGTTCCTCACACTCTGGGGGGGCACACAGGAGACCGAGGTCCTGGTGTTTCTTTTCTGGCTGGCGTGTGGCACATCTTACAGTGTGGTAACCAGGGCCTTTGACGTGACACGGTCCACTGTGAGTGACATTGTCCACAGGACGGCAGACCACATCCTCCAGCTGATGAGCAGGGTCGTCCAGCTTCCCAGTGGGAATGAACTACCATCAGTCGCCTCTGGATTTTAGCAGCTGGCTTGGTCTTCCACCTTCCAAAAGGTCGTGGAGAGCATCAATGGCTGCCACTGAAGAATAAAGGCCCTAAAAGAAAATGCAGCTTGTTATTTTAACAGGAAGCTTTTTTATTTCATTCAAATGCAGGCTGTATGTGACTCTAAAGCCAAACTTATAGAATCCAGGATCAATCCATGATTCACGGGTTCTACGTTAAATCCCAATTGATGTAAATCAAACAAACCCACCTGAAGGATCCTTTTGGGTGATGGTGGGTATCCCTACATTGCTCATCCCATCACGCTGCTGACACCCTACAGGGAACCCATGAGGAATGCGGTTCAGGCCTGTTACAATCAGCACCACGCCAAGGCACGCTCTGTGGTGGAGAGAGGATTTGGCATTAAGAATATGAGGAGGAGAGCAATATTTCTGGGGGCACTGGAAGCAAAACCAACCTTTGCAATGAAAATCATTGCCTGCAGTTCAGTTCTGCACAATATGTGCATCACCGAACGGGACTGGTTGGAGCCACAGATGTTGAGCCACAGCAGGACGACACCAGGAACCAGTAGGACGGGTAAAGTGGCGTCCGTCTGCGAGGACAAATCTCTGCTTTCCTTTCAGCTCCAACTGTGCCCCACATGACTCTAGAAGACCAGGATTATTGTTAACATGTATAAAATAAATGCTAACATATAAAACGAAATTCTAAATATGTACATCTGATATTTATATGAAAATCCTCTTGAGATTGTTTCAGATTTAAATAATACATGTAAATAATTCATTTTTGTTTCTGCATTTATTAAACAAATTGCAAAACAACGACGACGTTACATTTTTGAACAATATTTTAAACTCAAGTAAGCTTAACAGACTCTCCTGTCACTCTTTGTCCCTTCTTGCTCTTTCCTTTTTTTTTAAATTTTTTATTTTTACACTTGTTCTGTCCAACAACTTAGCAAACAGATCAGAGCTGCAGGCCTTTTGTGTTGGACAGGTTTTACTATCACAAAAAGAGGTTATAGAACTTTAGAAGCCAGAGTGTAGATTTGAATTAACCCCTTTTTGTTGTATTATTTATTTATTTATTTGTTACATTTAGTGTGTGTGTGTGGGGGGGGGGGGGGGTGAAGAGAGTAAAAGGAAGCCTTCTTGCTCTTTCCTCCTCTCTTCTCGTCTTTCAACAAAAACCTTTACCCCAGCATGACAACGATTAACGGTTTATTAACAAATGAAGACAAATCTGATCAAGTGTCTCTATCATCTGGCACTAGCTTGACTGATAGCTAACAGGCTATCTTTCTCCATCCACAGATGAATCAGATTTTCCTCATCATCGTCAGTCCCTACATATATAAACACATTTAAAAAACGTGTTAATAACTTATGACTACGGTTAGAAGTCACTCCTTTTTTTGATGTAATATCAACAGCGTTTGTTTTTAGCCTTCGGCGCTAATTCCCGCTAGCGTTAGCTTTAGCATTACCGAAATTGATGAGCTTTAAAACAATGTAAGCTGTTGATTGAGGAATATAACATATTACACACATCATCTTACGTATTTACAAATATATTTTTCAACACTTACTTGATACTTTTAAATATACTTACATTTTTCAGTCCTCTTTCTCGCGCAATCGTCCGCCATCTTCAAATAATTCAAACGCAGTGCATTGTGGGCCACACGCAATGCATTCTGGTATGAACGCAGTGCATTCTGGACAATATTCGCCGATTGAGGGAGCATCGACCCTCTGGTTTTTCGAAGAGAATTCTGGGAAGTTTCTAGTGCACATGATTTTTGAACTGTAGATTCGGACAGCACTACAAAATGGCGACCGCACTATATAGTGCACTATATAGTGCACTATATAGTGCACTATATAGTGCACTATTTAGGGGTTAGGGCGGTAATTCGGACACAGCATATGTCATGAGTGAGAATGACCATAAATGGTTCAATAATTCTTTCTCATTGTAATCTTGGCTGCTGGAGAAACTGGTCAAATCTTTCATTTGTGTCCCTTTAGCAGCATTGAACTGGTCACTAACAGGTGGTTGGATTGACCGTTGGAGCCACTGAACGTCTCACTTCTGTCTCCAGTCAGAGCCTCACAGATGATCAGATGATGTCCTTTGTGTGTTTATCTGCCATTGCAGGTCTGTTTCTGAATGTCATCATTTGTTTGTGAAGGGTCTCCATGGCAACCCTTGCTGAACTGGATAAGCTGTGGAGGAAGTGCTGGAGCATTGCAGCTAACTTAGTTATCTGTCAGTGTTTCCCTTTTTATATTAAGATGAAATTCATGATATGTATTTGTATTGCAGATCCATCAGGGATCCTGGAGGACAGAGTTTGAGTCCTGATCAGTGGTGCTGCCAGCATTGTGTCATGTGTCCAGAGTGATGAAACCTGTGAGGATGAGCCAGCAGACTTGGCTACATTCAGAGAGAACTTTCCAACAGACATGGAAAGCTGCGGGCTCAAATGAACATCATGGCTGAGGACAGCAACTGATCCTGATCCTCCAGTGTCTGAGTGGAAACCAGAGACCAGAGGAGTGGAGGTCAGTCAGTGCTTCACTCAGGGAGGGGCATAGCAGGAGGCCTAGAACAACTGGAGGAGCCCCCACCACCTACAAAAAGAATCCTGAAACTCTTCTGTAGATCTCCTTGGATTTCCTCCACTGCTGGATTCAACACAGTTGTATGTTTAGTTGAATGGAAACGTCTAACATTCAGTCAGTGAACTTTCAATGACACTTCTTTTTGGTTCATGTCCATCAGTTGTTTGCAGCTTTTCATTGTGTTCATGAAGTGTTGAACTCTGTTCTAAATGTCCTTTGGTTGTCTTTGGCTCTGAGTTGAACTTTTTAGCTTTCAGCATTTTTTAGTCTCCAGAAAACTTTTCTGAATCCAAAGTTCCAAAAATAAAGAGTCATTTTTAGTGACAGTTTTTCATTTCTAGTGGTAAATGAATCTGCATTTGTCATTTCTGGTTTCAGTGACTGAATGATGCTCTGACCAAACAACACTTTGTGTGTTTTTGTTGTTCTAGTGACATTCAAAGGAAGTGTCTGTTCTAGATTCAATAGTTAAATATCTGTTCTAACTATTTTCTTCACGGCTGCAGACAGAAAATCTTCCAGTGAAACATCAGAAAGTTCTTCACCTGATCCGTTCTTCTCATCCTTCAGGGAGTTCAGCTTCTTTACTCACCTCAGAGTCTGCAGTCTGCAGTCTGGACTCTCCAGAAAACCACACAGATGAACAACTCCTGAATCCTGCAGGTTCTTGTTCCTGCTCAGGTCCAGTTTTCTCAGATTAGACGGGTTTTTCTTCAGAGCTGAGACCAGAACTTCACAGATGATCTCTGACAAACTGCAGTTCTTCAACCTGCAATGAGACAGAAAAGTGTGTTCAGGAGCATTGATGCAGCTGGAGGTCCAGGAACTTGGTCCATTCAGTCAGGTGGGACCCGCCCTGATGACAGACTGACAGATGACATTTTCACTGTTTGCTCATTTCTTTGGGATTTGGACCCAAAAACATGATCAGGAATGAAAATGACATAGATTAGAAATGACTAGAAATGAAGTGAAAACAGACAAGGAATTGAAATGTCATTGATCATCAGGAATTATTCAGGAATACAGATTTACAATCCAAAAGATTTAAAGCTTCCATTTAGAAAATGTCACATTTCATAAAATAAAAAGAGACTCACGCTGTGTCCAAATTCCCGCCCTACTCCCTAACTCCTTGATAGGGAGGACTGTGAGGATACTAATAAGCCACTCTGTGTGTCATCGGTAAACGACCACAAGCTGGTTGAATGTCAGACAGTTTTTCATGAAACAGTACCACAGTAGCTCAAACTTATCGTGGTAACTAGTAGGGGTGTCACGATTTCGACTTTAAATCGAAATCGATTGAAATTAAGTCACAGTCTGGAACCTCATATTAAAAAATGGAATGGTCGATGCTGCCACGCCCTCATGTTGCGTCCGATTACTTGCCAAGCGTAAAAAAACACTTGTGTTGAAGTGCTGCGAGTCAGGACTTCCGTCCCTGCAGGTGGCGCTCCCGTCTCCTGTGACACTCGGCTCCCGTGTGACAGAATGAAAGGGGAGGGGGGGTGGAGAGCTGCCAGATCAGGATCATCAGTGCCTTTAGGTTCCTCAGCTCATGCTAATAATGTCATTCTTTATGAACTATTGTAGACATTTTGGTGACGTGTCTTTATTTTCCATGTTCTTTGTTGGCCCTGAAGAAATGTATAATTGTGTTCCTCATTTATTAGGTTTTTGTCTTGCTTTTATTTCATTGAAGTTTATCTTTAAGGTTTAGTGTGTGTGCTTTCCGTCTTTTGAACCTTAGTATGGGATTACGATTCAGCCAAAAATTGAAAGGGCGTAAAGACAACTAAGCGGGCGTATTTAGAAACTGAGTGAGTGAACCTTACAACAATTCTAACCAAGCAACCCGTATTTTACACTTGCACGCCTGCAATCCTAACTGAACAGTGATCTCGCTCGGTCAATTTTCTTTTGCGCCCTCACCTGGATTTACGCTCAGTGTTAAGGGGGCGTTTTTGTCACATGGGGGGCGGTATTCAGGGGTGTGTTTCTCACTTGGGGGCAGGAACCTTTCTGGTTGATCTGATTGGTCAAAATTTGCATGTCTTAGGCAGAGGGGCGGGACTTTCATTTTGGTGCTTTAATAGAAAAGGAACGGCTTGGATTAAAAGCATTAAAACAGTAACAATTGCAGGGATTTTCACATGAGAAAAATTTACAGCACAAAAAAACCTGCTGCACTTTCTTACATTGGTTTTGGGTCAGTCGTTAATGTTTTAATCCACGTTACATCCAACGTTTTTTTTCTATGAATGCCTCTAACATGGGGGGGGGCACGAACAAGTCAAAGAGCCAGCATTTAAATCCATCAAAGTCCTCATCTTCTGTATCTGAAACAGCTGGACTACATCTCTATCAAACAGGCCAAGTTTAAGTCCTGCAATTCAATTCAATTTTCAATTCAATTTTATTTGTATAGCCCAAAATCACAACAACAGTTGTCTCGATGGGCTTTGAAGTAAAACATGAACTCAAAGGGATCATGAATACAAAGAGTCAATAGGAAAATACTAAAATAAACTAACAAACTGACTAAGCTATACTGGCATCCCTGCCCTTTGACCCCCCTTCGCGGGGGCAGGAAGTGTTGCTTTGTGGGTACCGGATGTTCTCCGGGTCCTTCGAACATTGATGACGTCACCCTACGGTACCATCAGTTGGACAAACTACTTAGCGAGCGATTTTACGTTTAGCGATTTTACTACTTAGCGACGTCACCCTACGGGTATTTTGTACCCCCCTAGTAAGTTTGTAATTTGTAGTGTGTTCATCCTCTGCTGGAGTTTGTATTTTTGTATTTGAAAAGTTCAATTAAAAAAAAAAAAAAAAAAGACGTCACCCTACGGTAACACCAGTTGGACAAACTACTTAGCGATTTTACGTTTCCTTTTGTAAAGTTTTTCTCACTCATAACTAATAATGGCTTTTTTTTTTTTTTAAAGGGAGAGCCATTGGCAATATAACTTATGTTTCCAATTTGAGCAAATGTATGACTGTATAAAAACAATATTTATTTATGGTGTGCAGTCTGGTTTAATTCTCTCAAATGGCAGTTTCCCTTTTTTAATCTCAGAAAAAAACATTGTCATTTGATAACTATAATCAAAAGGAGCAGTCTACAGTCCTAAGCATTAATTGAATTCCACACTATATTTCCTGTTTAAAAATTGTTATTATGGAGCTCACAAATAACGGAAAGTTATAAATTGATCAATCACTGTCGTAGACGTCATTGTGGCAACTTACAGCCAATAAAATAGTGTGACGTCATCATTGGTCGAAGGACCCCGAGACGATCCTGCACCCACAGCGTAACTCGCCGGCGCTGCGCCCCGGTAGGGGGGACGATGGACGGACAGCTTTTCACCGTCATCTCTGGAAGTTGCAGCGCTCAGCCTCGAGTCGTTCTTTCAACGCAGGCCTTCCTTCTTCCGCGGAAACTCAGCTGCTGCTGCGTCTTCTTGTCTTGTCAGAGTTTGTTTTCCAGCTTCCTCACTTGTGAACCATGGATTCATCATTTTAAATCCTCTGGCAGCTGAGGTTCGATAAGTTAGAAAGATCTTCACAGATTCAGACTTCCTGCTTCAATAACTCTTCTGATAAACGTTCAAATGTGTCAGCAAGTATCTCAATCATTTTGTATTAACACAGAGAGTGAACTACAAAAGTGTTTTTAAAGAAAAAACATCGTTTTTTTGCCTTTTAATCAGAATTGTTTGTTTTAAGTTGTGAATGCAGACATGCAGCAGCCGGCTGCCAAGGGACCATCAACAATAATAATAATAATGTAGCATGACTATGCTGACGAGTCTTCATTACCAGTTCATATAAATATAGACATGTATTCACTTTTTAAAAGTTTACTGATTTTTTACAGGATGGTGTTTCACAGGGTAGGCACTTTGTTGACGGTCCCTTAGCATCCGGCTCGCTGCTCTGTCTGCATTCACAACTTAAAACGAACAATTCTGATTAAAAGACAATAAAAACGATCTTTTTTCGTTAAGAATGTTTTTGTAGTTCACTCTCTGTGTTAATAAAAAAGGAGTGAGATCCTTGCTGACACATTTGAACGTTTATCAGAGGAGTTATTGAAGCAGGAAGTCTGAATCTGTGAAGATCTAACTTAACCGAACTGCAGCTGCTCTATCCCCGTGTTCCTCCGCGTAGCTGAAAGCTTGCAGTTTAAACTGTGCCTCATAATCATGTCTCTTTGCATTTCCAGGGTTTCCAAAACTAAGTTGTTCTGCATTATGCTCATATCTGCACCTTTGTACTATGGGGGGGGGGGGGGTGTCTTCTTTCACGTCCTCACCTCCCTCCGTATCATTCTCATGTTGTTCTCTTCTAGATCCTCTTTACTGAAGTCACACAACAACACATTAGGACTACTCTGTACATTTTGGACAAAATGTAAGACTCTCACCTTATTGTTGTGAAATTACTGTATATAGAAAATATGATAAAAGGCAGAGCCCCATGCAGCTCAAGAACCGGCTGTTACCCCCCCCCCTCTGAAAAATGAAAGTCCCGCCCCTCTGCCTAAGACATGCAAATTTTGACCAATCAGATCAACCAGAAAGGTTCCTGCCCCCAAGTGAGAAACACACCCCTGAATACCGCCCCCCATGTGACAAAAACGCCCCCTTAACACTGAGCGTAAATCCAGGTGAGGGCGCAAAAGAAAATTGACCGAGCGAGATCACTGCTCAGTTAGGATTGTAGGCTTGCAATTGTAATTTACGGGTTGCTTGGTTAGAATTGTAATTGTAAGGTTCACTCACTCAGTTTCTAAATACGCCCGCTTAGTTGTCTTTACGCCCTTTCACTTTTTGGCAGAATCGTAATCCCATAAAGAAGCTTCCTTAAGTTGCATATGTGAGAAGGTTTTGACTGCAGCTCCTAGCTCACCCCCTCCAGGGACACTTCTAAAGCCATTTGGAAGGCTGGGCTGTAGGTCTGACATGGACCATACATTACCATCTCTCTGACTCATTGTAGCTATGGCAGTGGTTCCCAAAATTTTTCTGCAGGGCCCCCCCTTTCTGAAGATTAGAATATTTTCGAGCCCCCCCCCCCCACACTGGCACAAACATACAAATCCTTTGTTTCTAAACTCCACCGCACCCCCCAGTTTGGGAACCACTGAGCTATGGGAACCTCTCCAAGAGTCCGCTCACGTGTGGAGAACAAAGCCTTGAGATTTACCACCTGCGGTGAGAGATCCTGTCAATGTGGTTGACCACATGGTGATTCATTGGTGGCAGACCATGTCCATTTGTGAAGAAACCCCCCCCCCTGGACACTTTTGGCGTCTGGATGCTGTAATTCCAAATATGGACTGAAGGAAGTGGGCAGTCCTTTCTGCCGGCCAATCTGAGCGTCCAGAGGAGGAGTTTTGGCGGCCATATTCCTTTCCAGAGGAGGGGGCTGAATCCTCAGCTTGAAACCGCTTAACAAAGAGAATTCTTTGTCTCTCTGAACAGGCTGGCAAGGTAAGTCACCAGTAACTAGGTGCTTTGCCAGCTCTGGAAACTTCTGAGAACCCGGACGTCCGTTATGATTTTTGTTTTACTGTGTTTTTGAAATATTGTCAGGGAAATACATTTTGTTTATCTTTTATCCGAACGAATCCAGTGGTTTCCTTGTTTTCTACTTTTTGAACACACAAAGAAAATATCTACAAAGTGAAAAGATATTTTTTCTCCTTCAGCCTGTTTAGTTGGTATCAGACAGACAGAAAGACAGCAGGTAATGCAGGAAAACAGCTGCACTTTATGACATCAGTTATATACAATCATCATTTAGAAACCAAATCAGCACAATGTTTTTTACCTGTTTCTTCAGACTAAAAACATTAAATATATTGGTGCTGCTGTGTTATTGTTTCAGATCAATTTACATTTAATATTATTTATTGATTGAATTATTTTTCTCAGCATAAAATGGTTCAGTTGGTCAAAATGTCTCTAGTTTACAGCGGGGAAAATAAGTATTGAACACGGCAACATTTCTGTTAAAAAACATATTTCTAATCGAGCTATTGACATGAAATTTTCACCAGATGTCGGCATCAACCCAAGTAATGCACACATAGAAAGAAATCCAAACATTTATGTCCATAAATGAAGTTATGTGCAATAAAGTGAAATGGCACAGGGAATAAGTATTGAACACGCTTACTGAAATGTATACTTAGTGCAAAAACCTTTGTTGGTGATTACAACCTCAAGACGCCTCCTGTATGGAGAAACCAGTGGAATACATTGCTCAGGTGTGATTTTGGCCCATTCATCCACACAAACTGCCTTCAAATCTTCAAGGTTCTGGGGGTCTCTACTGTGAACCCCGATCTTCAGTTCTTTCCAAAGATTTTCAATTGGATTCAAGTCTGGTGATTGGCTCTATTTCTGTCTGGCTCTATTTTCTTTATCTTCAACCAGTTGAGTGTTACCTTGGCTGTGTGCTTGGGATCGTTGTCTTGCTGAAAGATCCACCCTCTTTTCATCTTCAGCAGCCTGGCAGATGACAGCAGATTCTGATCAAGAATGTCTCCATACTTTTCTCCAGTCATTATTCCTTCAATGATATGAAGTCTACCAGTACCACATGCTGAAAAACAGCCCCACGCCATGATGCTCCCACCTCCAAACTTGACTGTTGGTATGGTGTTTTGGGGGAGATGTGCGGTGCCATTTTTCCTCCAAACATGTTGTGTCTTATGACATCTGAAGAGTTCAATTTTGGTCTCATCTGACCAGAGTATCTTCTCCCAGAATGTCATGGGTTTATCCAAATGTTGTGACGCAAACTCCAAACGAGCTTCAACATGCTTCTTCTTCAAAAATGGAGTCTTGTGTGGTGTGCGTGCATGGAGGCCATGGCGGTTGAGTGCATTACTTATTGTTTTCTTTGAAACAACGGTACCTGCTGATTCCAGGTCTTTCTGAAGCTCTCCACGAGTGGTCCTGGGCTGTTGGAGAACCCTTCTGATGATTGTTCTGACTCCTCTGTCTGAAATCTTGCGAGGAGCACCTGGCCGTGGCTGGTTTATGGTAATGCCGTGTTCTTTCCACTTCCGGATGATGGCTCCAATGGTACTCACTGGAACTTTCAGAAGTTTAGAAATGCGCCTGTAACCAATGCCTTCAGTGTGTTTTGCAACAGTAAGCTTAAGTATGTCTTTGGACAGCTCTTTGCTTTTACCCATCATGCAATGCTTCTTGTCTAACACCTTGCTGGTGAGAAACCTTTTTAAAAGGCATCAATCAGGACTATACCAGCTGATATTACTTTGCACTAATAGGGGGCAGGTTAACCTTCTGAATACTGACAAACTCCATCTGCTTTCTTGGCTTTCCAGACCTTTTTACCCCTCCTTTTCTTCATGTGTTCAATACTTATTCTAAGGGTACAAGCACAAGGGTGTCCATCAGTACAACTGGCATCAGGACACCCTAGGCAGGAGGTCAATGATCGACTTTGTAGTTGTTTCAGGCGACCTTCGGCCCTGTGTCTTGGACACTCGGGTGAAGAGAGGGGCGGAGCTGTCCACCGATCACTACCTGGTGGTGAGTTGGATTCGCTGGCGGGGAAGGAGGCCGGAAAGACTTGGAAGACCCAAACGTACTGTGAGGGTCTGCTGGGAACGTCTTGCTGAGCCCTCCGTCAGGGAAGTCTTTAACTCCCACATCCGGGAGAACTTCAAACAGGTACAGAGGGAGGTTGGGAACATTGAGTCCGAGTGGACCATGTTTTCCACCTCCATTGTCTCTGCTGCTGCTCGGAGCTGTGATCGCAAGGTCTCTGGTGCCTGTCGTGGCGGTAACCCCCGAACCCGGTGGTGGACACCGGAAGTAAGGGATGCCGTCAATCTGAAGAAGGAGTCCTACCAGGCCTGGCTGGCCTGGGGGACTCCAGAGGCAGCTGACAGGTACCGGCAGTCTAAGCGAGCTGCGGCCCGGACTATTGCGGAGGCGAAAACTCGGTCCTGGGAGGAGTTCGGTGAGGCCATGGAGAAGGACTATCGGTTGGCCTCGAAGAAATTCTGGCAAACCATCCAACGACTCAGGAGGGGAAAGCAGTTCTCCGCAGGCACCGTTTTCAGTGCAGGTGGGGAGCTGTTGACTTCGACTGGGGACATCGTTGGGCGGTGGAAGGAGTACTTCGAGGATCTCCTCAATCCCACTGACACGCCTTCTTTTGAAGAAGCGGAGAATGAGGACTTTGGGGTGGGGCTGTCTATTACCCGGGCTGAAGTCACTGAGGTAGTCAACGAGCTCCTCGGTGGCAAGGCCCCAGGGGTGGATGAGGTCCGCCCTGAGCACCTCAAGTCTCTGGATGCTGTGGGAGTGTCTTGGCTGACACGTCTCTGCAGCATCGCGTGGCGGTCGGGAACCGTACCACTGGACTGGCAGACAGGGGTGGTGGTTCCCCTCTTTAAGAAGGGGGACCGGAGGGTGTGTTCCAACTATAGGGGAATTACACTCCTCAGCCTCCCTGGGAAAGTCTATGCCAGGGTACTGGAGAGGAGAGTCCGTCCGATAGTTGAACCTCGGATTCAGGAACAACAGTGCGGTTTCCGTCCTGGTCGTGGAACAGTGGACCAGCTCTACACCCTATCTAGGGTGCTGGAGGGTTTGTGGGAGTTCGCTCATCCAGTCCATATGTGTTTTGTGGATTTGGAGAAGGCGTTTGACCTTGTCCCCCGTGGCATCCTGTGGGGGGTGCTCTGGGAGTATGGGGTCCTTACTGAGGGCTGTCCGGTCTCTGTATGACCGGAGTAGGAGCTTGGTCCGCATAGCTGGCAGTAAGTCAGACCTGTTCCCGGTCCACGTTGGACTCCGGCAGGGCTGCCCTTTATCACCGGTTCTGTTCATAGTTTTTATGGACAGAATTTCTAGGCGCAGCCAGGGGCCGGAAGGGATCTGGTTTGGGGACCACAGGATTTCCTCTCTGCTTTTTGCAGGTGATGTTGTCCTGTTGGCTTCATCGAACCAGGACCTCCAGCGTGCATTGGGGCGGTTTGCGGCCGAGTGTGAAGCGGCTGGGATGAGGGTCAGCACCGCTAAATCTGAGGCCATGGTTCTTGACCGGAGAAAGGTAGTTTGCCATCTCTCGGTGGGTGGAGTGTCCTTGCCCCAGGTGGAGGAGTTTAAATACCTTGGTGTCTTGTTCATGAGTGAGGGAAGATCGGAGCGTGAGATTGACAGGATATCCCCGACACGTGTGTTTTGGCTTCGCGACTGTAATTTGAAGTACATTTTGTTGGGCCCCATACGCGATTTTCGTCCCATTCATTTTTTTGACAGGATCGCTGGCCGTGATGTCATCATCTTCGGGGGGATGACGTTGACTTTGTGGAAAATTTATTTGCAATTTATCCCAGGTGTGTGCACGTTTTGGTGACTTTTCCAGCATGCGGCGGGGGTCACATTCTCGCTGAAAGGCGGCGAAGTCGTCATTCCAACTGCAAAAACAATATGGTCCTTGCAGTCAGTGACTGCTGCTGCGGGCCATAATTAAATAAATGTTTGAGTTCATAAGATCATCTCAGAGAAAGTCTCTGCTTCAACTCCAGCAGTGAAAAGCTGTGTCTAAATCTGACGCCCGTGTTTCCATCTCTCTGAAGCCAAAGCCCCGCCTCCTCTCTACCTGCTTTTCCTCTCTACCTGTTCACATCCTCTGCAGCTGAGAGTCGTTTTCCCCCGCGCCCCTCAGCAAATTCTACACCGAGAGCTAAATCCGGTCATCAAAGCAGCAGGTTGACACCATAGTCGGGGCGCTCCAGTGCAGATTTGATTCATTTTATGCGCGCGCCGTTTGAACAACAGCCCCGCCCCCTGTGCACACAGATAGCCAGGCAGAGCTCTCCTCTTCGGCGAGAATTGCGAAATTAATATATAATCACTAATTAACTGAAAATTGACTGACTTGGTGAGTTAAATATGGCAGATTATAACGTTTATATCTGTGGGACACAAAAAAGTGACTTCTCCAGTACCAATAGCAGAACCGTTCAGGTCAGATCTTAACGATACTGTGGTCTGGAAGAATGTTGCCCCGGTGCTGGTTCAATACCGGGACTCGATACCCATCCCTAACTATGATACTATGGGGCTATACGAATAAAGTTGAATTGAATTGAAAGTCAAACATCAGCCTGTGACTGCATCCAAACCAACAGCAAAAAAAGTCCACTTCCTCTTTCTGCTCAGCTCTTCTCCAAACAGCACTGAATCATGGGAGAATTTCAGCAGATGATGCTGGAAAGTCTTCCTCCCAGTTTTCAGGAGATGATCTTCCAGTCCTTCTCTGCTGCAGCCCTTCAAGCAGAGACTTTCAGCTCCAACAGATCAAAGCAGAGAGAAGAAGGAAGTGATGAGGAAGAGTCAGCAGCAAATGTTGGACATTGATCCCTGATCCATGAGTTCAGCTCTGAATGAAGAGTCAGAAGCTGCTGGGAGCTTTGATGTGAGCAGAGAACAAGCAGCTGCAGGAAGAAAAGAAGAAGAAGTTCTGCCATTGATGAGAAATGACTAGAAATGAAGTGAAAACAGATGAGGAATTGAAATGTCATTGATCATCAGGAATTATTCAGGACTACAGATTTACAATCCAATAGATTTAAAGCTTCCATTTAGAAAATGTCTGATAAAGCTATATTTCTTTATCATTTTCAATATGATCACATTGCAGAAAAACAGCAGAAAAAGTCTTTAGTTCTCCTCTGAAAGCATTTCCTGACATCTCTAAACTGTAGAGGGGCCCTAAAAACATGAGGATTCACGGGGCCCAAAATGTCTGAATGTGGCCCTGAAGAGGAGCTGCTGATGGTTCTGCTGTAGTCTAAACCAGGGGTCACCAACATGGTGTCTGGGGGCACCAGGTGGCCCCCAAGGGCCACAGAAGTGGCCTGAAACGCTGAAGAAGATCATCAAGAAGTCTGGACTGAGGCGCTGAGCTGGACGCATAAATCACTGCAGCATCTGTGGTTCTGAACTGAAGGAGGAAACATGGACTCCTGGTTTCAGACTCAGAGACACAGAGAGACTCTCCTACTACGGTTCAGTCAGTTTCTCTGAAGAAATCAATCAAACTCTTGATGCTGATCAATCACATGTTCTTTACATGTTCAGAAATGTTTCTCAGAGCATCAGAAATGAAGGTTTTTGATGAGGAAGGATCAATGATGGACATTCTTCATTCAACCATCACTAAAACTGAGCCAGACTTCCCATAATGCATCATTCATCCCAGCGTTCTGTGCTAAAGTGATGCTTTGAGCACGTGATGACTCCCACTGTGGAACCATCAGCAACGTTTTCTCTGGATCTACAGAGACTTTCCCTCTGAGAGTCGCTGCTGAAAGACATTGTTTCTGCATCGGAGACAAAGTGGAAGAAAAGTGACGTCACCAACAGACTTGGACTAAAACTAACAAAAGATCCCAGACGCTATCAGAGAAACATGGCAGAGTCATGGAAAAGAGGATTCAATGTGTTCAATCAAACATGATTTTAGTTAAAACGCTGCAGATTTAGTCTAAATTTAAATATATGTACGTTGATTTTTATTAATCATGACATCATTGATAATCATGGTGCAGCATAATGACAATGAGACATTTCTGTATGAAATGCAGAGATGAGAGGATCATCTGATAATGTAACCATTACTGAGATTAATAAAGGATGAATATTAATATCTGATTGGTCAAATGCATAAAGGGATTTATTTGATTCGTTAAAAGATTTAAGCTGCTATAAGATTGTTTTAACACAGTTAAGGTTAACCATTTATTGTGGTTTTTACCGTCTTTAGCGATCTGCGTATTGCAGAGCTGGATATTCAATAACGATATCTTTGTGGTATATTGTGCAGGAATAAACGTTTGACCCAGACTTCAACCAGGAGAAGAAGATTTACGCCGGCTCAACGGTCGCGGCGGGTGCTCTCCTGCTGCTCCTCCTCACGTTTATATTAAAGCACAGACTGTCAAACGCAGCAGCCAAAGACCTCTTGGACCTCTGTGGAAAGAGTTTTTTTTCCTCATTCTGCAACAATGTTTTTTAACTAAACATTTGACTTTATACATTTATTCCAACTTGAAAAGTAAAATACATGAAAAAAAGAAGTCATTTAAAGGAAAATAAACATCAATGTTTTGACATATTTCTGTCATGATGTCAATATAAAACACATTAAATAAATGTTTGAGTTCATCAAATCATTCCAGAGTCTCTGCTTCAACAGTGAAAGCTGCGTCTGAATCTGATGCCGTGTTTCCATCAAAGCCCCTCCCCCACCTCTCTACCTGTTTTTCCTCTGTTCACCTGTTTACCTGTTCACCTGCTCATGTCCTCTGCAGCTGAGATCCCCCGCCCCGCTCTCCTCAGTGTTTCACACAGAGTGAAATATACGGTCACCATAGCAACAGGGTGAGACGATAGTCGTGGCGCTCTAGTGCAGATTTCATTCATTTTACGTGCGCTGCGTACCGTCTAACAATAGCCACGCCCCCGTGCACACAGATATCCAGACAGACCTCTGCTCTTCAGTGAGAACAGAGACATTAAAATCATCATTAATTCATGGAAATTGACTGACTTGGTGAGTTAAATATGGCAGATAACGTTCATATCTGTGGGACACAAAAAAGCGACTTCTCCAGAACCGATAGCAAAACCGTGGAGGTCAGAACTTAACAATACTGCGGTCTGGAAGAATGTGGACCCGGATACGTTCAATACCGGGGATCGGTACCCATCCCTACAGCTGGTTCTGCTGCTCCCAAAGTTCCTTTTTCTCATGCCATGGGGCAGACCAGGCGCGATGGACCGTCCTGGCTTTGCCTTTTTTTAACTGGTCAGAGTGAACAGGAAAACAAATGAGTCAAATGGCTGATCAACTTTTAATGATTTAACTCTGTTACCGAGGCAACCACAAACAGGCCAATTATGCAGCCAATGAGAGAAGAGCTTGCCACACATGTGACTGCCCAATATGAAATAAACTTCGGATGAGGCGGGCAATTGGGACATTTCAAAAGGTAGTCAGTTCCACATTATTTTATTCGTTTTTTTAAAGTAAAAATTACAGTTTACAAAAGTTAAACAATTAAATAATGAAACAAGATGTACGCATATTTTAGTTTTATGGCTGATGTTATTCCAGTTGTTGAAGTTATGCAGGTAATGGATGCGGCTGTGTCCAAGGCTAAATGTTGTTGTTGGTCGCATATATTTAAAGTTATAGTCCCACGGCCAAGAAAAAAATTCAGGTCTAGTAGCATGTATTTAAAAAATTATAAAATAATTTTCAATAAATGTGTTGTTTAGTCTGTATAAACTGTTATTAGCCTGTACAATGTCATGTCACAAGTAAGTTGAAGCATAGTTTACACAAGTAAAGTTGACGTCTGTTTTAGCTATGATGCATTTATACATTTTTTTCAGTCATTGTTGGAGATGTGGCATTACAAACTCTGGTCAACTCTCCTATCAAGTAGGTCCAAGATATTGCAACAATAGTTTATCTAAAGACCACCTTTGCACCTGAAAATGGTGATTTCTGAAAAAGGTTTTCTCCATTATTTATTTATTTATATGTGTTTTAGGTTGTCTTCAGTGCTCGGCTAAACCCATAATCCTCTACTGTCACCCTGGCTTCTCTCCATTCCTCCAATTGAAGGAGCATGTGGAGCTGCAGTGGTGTCCGAAGTTTTTATTTTAAGGCTAGCTATCCCTCTGCCGGTAGGGTGATCTGTGTGCCCCAGAGGAGAAACATTTCTTCACGAGTGTGGTCTGAAGCATCGAAGTTTATATTTAAATGTAAGTCATGACTTTTTGTTTTTGAATGACTTTTTAAAGTTATAAAAACAGATGTTGCTATGTATTTTCCGACCGCTGACAGCTACGTCAAATGTAGATGACCGGCGGTGACTATTGATGATGTCATGGAGTGGTAGTAACGTCTGAATATTTTTCCATATCTTTTCCGTTGGAGTGCTGAATGTAGGGTAACGGTGGAGGACTTTGGTTTTCTGTCCAGACATTAATCTGGGGTTGCATCCAGGTTTGAGCCCGGTTTGTGCTCTGACCCGGAGAACTTGTCCCAGTTTAGGCTTTGGTCTCAGGGCTTCAAGGGCTTCAATCAGGGCTAAACATCCTTTTGACAAAATAAATGTTTAGCCAGTTTGCCTACCCGATCTTAACTACTCTATTTTTCCCACTAAAACATGACAGTGTAAATTCCTGATGGAAATTCTAATAAATTCACATTTATGGAACCGATTTGAACTCTGAAAGGCCTGTTAACTTTTGCTTAGATAGAAAACAACCTATTACGGGTAGTTGGTTAACAGATGATTATTGACAATGTTTGCTGTCCCTCTCTTTGTTCTATATTGAACTTCTACCTGAAACCTTCATCCAACCATGCAATATGTGGTTTTTATCACATCCTAAAGTTCCCTCTGAGATCAGCTTTGGATCTATTTTCAAAGATGCAGTTTTTACTCAAAATCAAACACTTGTGTTGTTTTCTAAGACATAGTTTCTGCAGAGCAGCAAGACTTCACAAGAAAAAAGGCGTGGGTAAAAAGAGAAATCTCGAATGGTCCCACCCCTTTTTTTTTTAACAACACCTGATCATCTGCATATGGTATTTCTATTTACAGTTTTGTTCAAACATTCACATTACATTATGAATAGCACCTATGCAGAAGTGACATTTTTGTTTTTATTGATAATTTCTGGCCTTTGAATAAAGAAATGCTCAAATGCTATTTTAATCTGAAAATCTTTTTCATATCAGAAAAATGCTACAAGAGCATGTTGAAAACACCAAAACACCATTTTTATCAGAGTGGGTCCCACTCAGATAAAGAATAGTTTAAGCTTAACCTTTTTTAGAATTTCATTTTTTAAAATAGTGGCTTACTGGGGCAGGTGAAAAAGTAAAGTTTAAAAAGGCTCTCATCTGTGTTGTACAAACTGTACCGGGAGGGCCAAAGTCTCTCTGCTCAACTCCAGTGCAACACATCCACTTGTAGACAACTAGATCCACAAACGTTTTTGTTTTCCTGGTCTGAGCTGGAATCAGGCTCAGAACTGTACCGCTGGATAGCTCCAATATTGCTGACCGTTTTTGTTGGATTGTTAATGTTAGCTTAGGTTTGTGGGGCTCTGTAAGCTAGTGGGAGAGGGTGTAAACAAATGAATGATGGGAAATATGTGAAAGCATACTTTTACGCCAACAACACTAGAGATGAATTTCTAATGAATTCCTGCCCCTCTGCAGAAACTATGTCCTATAGAACAGAACAGATCGTTAGATTTTGGCCTAAAACAGCATAATCATAAATAAAAACATCACTGGGAACATTTTGAGATGATTGGAGTGAGACTTTTGGTTTGAACCTGGACTGTCTGACTTTAACCCCTAACCCTTAGGAACTGGGTTGTCATAAGATGAATACTCATTTTTTGTTTTTCCTTTTTCATTTTTTAGGATGACACAGATGCTGCCAGAGAGAATGATAAAACGATCTATGAATGAGGATTATGGTGCGTTAGTCTAAGGACAAAATGTAAAAAAGTAAATAATTATGTTACCATGAAAGGCACAATTTTTGGTATTTAATTTTTCTGTAAAGTAACTGTTACAATTTGTATTTTACAGAATGAAGACACCAGAAATGCTACAACTGTGGGCGTTTTAGCGTCCAGAAGATGGAATGTTGGAATACTTGGATGTTGGAATCTGTTTTGAAGATTGTTATCAGACTTGGGCAGTGTTGGACAACGTCGCCTTGGTGTTTGGAATATTTTTTGGTCTATTCTCTCAAATTGAGCTACCCACAAGGTCAGCGATGCACTTACATTTATTTTTATTGGAATCGAGCTGCACCCAGAAAGGCTCAAAGCCTCTAAACAAAAAATGTTAATGTGATCGTTTTGAAGACGGTGGAAAGGAGACTGCTCTTCAAGTATATGTTGATGTGTTTCCTAAATTCTGTTAGCATTTTTTACTCTGAGTTGCAGAGTGGTTAGCTCTGACTTGCTGTTCGTTTTTCTCAATATCCTCATAATGAATCGATGATCTATTCAGGCTGTACTCACCTCCATCCAACAGCCACAACCCCAAAAACCAGCAAAGGGGAGACACTGAATTTTTAAAATGGAATAATTTGACAAACTGTATACATGATAATGTTTAAGTTTTACACGCCTTAAATAAATGTGCAATGTAATAGTGTGTCCTTTGCATTTTTTAATTATTTATTTTGGCTGCTTAATGTAAAAATGTGTTTATCAATTTTGTAAGTTCAACAATGAAAATATTGAAATTACAGTCATGTTGGTGCAAAACATTTGAAAAGGTTTAGCTTATTAGAAATTGTGCTGCCAAAAAAAGAATTCTACTAAAAAAAAGGTCAGTCCAACTTAAATGATTTGTGTTAGGACAACACAAACAAAAAATGCAAATTGAACCCAAAAAAATTGGGTGGAACGAGTTTCCACTATTTAATTGTGTAGCTCTAACTGAAATGATTGGTGTTAGGACAACACAACAAATTAATGCAAATTCTACTCAAAAGAATTGTGTAGGTCTGACTAGCAAAAATTGTGTTGAAACAACTAAATGCAAACATGCAAATTCAACTAAAAACAATTGGTAGGAACGTGTTTCCACTATTTAACTGTGTTGGTTCTACAAATCCTTTTTTTCAGATCAGTTTTTCAAAGATCAGTTTTTACAATGTTCTGTACCAGAAACAATGACAAATGAACATCATCTGTTTATCTAAATGTAAATGTTTAATCTAAATGTGAACAATTAATGTTTCATTTCAACATTAAAGTCCAGTTTCTGACTCCCAGACTCTGGTTACCATGGAAACTGATCCACACAGAGGAAAACCCTCAGAATGAGTTTAGTTAACCATTGGAGAGAACAGAAGACTGAGAGATTCTGACACTCTGGACCACTGATCTCTGACAGAAGTGTTGCTGTGGTGCAGCGTGCTGACGCTAAACTATTTAATCCTTTATCAAATATTGTTAATCTTATAACTTTACCCTGGTAGGCTCTGGTCCATGAAAATATTGTCTGACATTAAACTGATATGCAGCTACAGATCTGCCTCTGCAGGTTTACTCAATTCTTTCATTTCTGCACCAAAACTCTCCTTTCTCTGATTTTCCTCTCTAGTCTGACTCACACTTGTGTCTTTGCACGTGCACGCTCACGTGCTCTGCTGTGTCTGATTTGAACTTTGACCTCGGTCAGCTTTCAAACAGGTTTGATCAGGATGACTAGTCTGTCATTAGTTTGAGTTCTTGTTTGTTTTCTGACTCTTTAAACTCAGAAATCTGTCAAATGTTTCAACAACTGAACCTTCTGTTGCCATGGAAACGCCTTTGTTCTACAGAAAATCTAAGCAGCTGTTTTCTTCCACTGCAGACTCGTCAAAGAATCAAACATGTTCAATTTGTGGAAAATCCAGAAAATCTTTGAATTCAAACCTTTCAGCTTCAGTGAAGAACTACAAATGTAGAAATGAACCAACCAGCAGCTTCAATGTTCTGACCTCAGAGTCTGCAGTCTGCAGTTTGGACTCTCCAGTCCAGAACACAGAACCTTCATGGAGGAATTCTTCAGGCTGTTGTTCCTCAGGTCCAGTTCTGTCAGGTGGGACGGGTTGGACTTCAGAGCTGAGGCCACAATTTCCCACTCAGTCTCTGAGAGTCCACATTCTGCTGAAAGTCTGTGAAGAGAAAGAAAGACAGAAACAGATGATCTATGATGAATTCAGGCTGTGATGAAGGTCCAGTTGGACATTTGTCTCTTCATCAGAGCTTCATCTTCATCATGAACCAGTCCTCCTCATCAGTCTCTCTCTCAGATCTTTCTTTCATCTGCAGCTGGAGGAGAGAAGGTGGAGCTCCATGGAGCTTCATGCTGCCCTCAGTCTGTCACTGATCTGAGGTCTGAACCCCAAAGTTACCAGAAGAACATCTGGATCACACAGACTGACAGCTGTCACTCTGACCATGATGAGGATGATTGACAGTTTTTAAATGTTGGTTATGATCCACTTTTCTGAGAGTTTTCTGTTTCCATTTCCAAATTTATATCTTCATGTTTCAGCTCTGAAGCTGTAAACAACAACAGTTCATCTTCCTGTTCTGTTGCAGAACTTTGATCCAGTTTCCTCCTCAGGTCCACGTCTCCCATCATGAACAGAACCACAGCAGCACCAACCTTCAGGCAGAACTTTCCAGAAGCTCTTCTTGGTAGAAAGAGGCTAAACTGACTGTTTCTATGGAGGAACCAGAACCTGTGTAGGTTTACAAGTTAACTGTGATGCTAAGCTTCATTGTTCAGAGTCAGAGTCCTCCTTGACTATGAAGAAGAAGTCCGTTGAAACGTGTCAGGTACCTTATGGTCACGACTATAAGGCACATTTAAAAGTTGTATTTTCTTCAAACTGTAGGGGGCGCGCTATGAGGCAGTGCACCTAATGTGTAGTTGTGGGACTTCAGAAGAGGAGTAGAAGAAGACGGCATGAGAACCAACTCAGTTTTTCTATCACTGCTTTTTTCCCCAATGAGTGTGTATGTGTGTGTGCTAAAATGTGTGTGTTGAAGTGTGTATCTGAAATAGAAGAACCAAAGAAATCAAGTCACTGCTTCAGTTTCTTCTTTTAGTAAAACTGTTTCATTCACAGATCAATGATTTATCCAGAAAGAAGATGATGAACAGATGAAAGAGCATTGTAGAAATGTGCTTCTAGAATGACTGACATTGTAGAAATGTGCTTCTAGAATGACTGACATTGTAGAAATGTGCTTCTAGAATGACTGACATTGTAGAAATAAAGACATCCTTTCATTCTGGACCGTCTGCTTTGGGTTTCAAACCTTTCAGAAGGTTCTGGATTGGATTCATTTGGACAAATATGATCCTTCTTTGCTCTTTAGCTAAAAGATCACATGAGAGTTAAAAACAAACTGATTTTCTTCTTTCATGTTTTTATTTCTAATCATTTTCAAACCTTTCATTCTTTGTAAATAAATCTGAACACTGATCTGATTTATCATCACAATCATTACTGGACTCACCTGAACTTTCTGCAGTTCCTCACAGCTGGGATCAGTCTCCGTCTACCCTCATCTGATGATGTGAAGAACTGGTTCAGGTCC
Organism: Oryzias curvinotus; assembly: GCA_023969325.1. Lineage (NCBI taxonomy): Eukaryota > Metazoa > Chordata > Actinopteri > Beloniformes > Adrianichthyidae > Oryzias > Oryzias curvinotus. The sequence continues at coordinate 2,113,365 of CM043728.1, read as the reverse complement.
AGCTCATCCAGAACCTCCTCTGACATCTGCAGAGTGTAGGCCAGAGCTGAGCAGTGGATCTCAAAGAGTTCCTTCTCTGATTTGTTCTCTGACTTCAGGAACTCTTGGATCTCCTGATGAACTGAGAGGTCCTTCATCTCCATCAGACAGTGATAGATGTTGATGATTCTGTCAGGAGAAACTCCTTTACTGATGTTGATCTTCTTCAGGTTGTTGATGGCTCTCTGGATGGTTCCTGGATTCTTCTTTCTCTGTCGCAACAGGCCTCCTAAGAGTCTCTGGATGGTTCCTGGATTCTTCTCTGTCTGACCCAGCAGGCCTCCTAAGAGTCTCTGGTTGGACTCCACAGAGAGACCATGAAGGAAGCGAACCAGCAGGTCCAGGTGTCCAGTTTGACTCTTCAGGGATTTCTTCATGACTCTCCTCAGAAACTCATTCAGGGGTGGGTTCTCCATGTTGTTCTTCAGGAAGTCCTTAATGACCTCTACCTTCCTGTTGGAGTAACAGTGGAACACGTAGACTGCAGCCAGAAACTCCTGAACGCTCAGATGAACAAAGCTGTAGACCGGTTTCTGGAAGATCTCACACTCTCTTCTGAAGATCTCAGTACAAACTCCAGAGTACACTGAGGCCTCTGTGACATCCAGACCACACTGCTGCAGGTCTTCTTGGTAGAACATGATGTTTCCTTTCTCCAGATGTTCAAACGCCAGCCTCCCCAGCTTCAGAAGAACTTCCCTGTCCGTCTCTGTCGGCTCTTGTGGACTTGTCTGATGTTCCTGCTGGTACTTGTTCTTCTTCCTCTTTGTCTGGACCATCAGGAAGTGGGAGTACATGTCAGTCAGGGTGGTGGGCAGCTCTCCTCTCTGCTCTGTGGTCAGCAGGTTCTCCAGAACCACAGCAGTGATCCAGCAGAAGACTGAAACTTCACACATGATGTAGAGGGACATGGAGCCCTTGATGTGGGAGATGATTCTGCTGGACAGCTCTCCATCTGGGAGCCTTCTCCTGAAGTACTCCTCCTTCTGAGCATCATTGAAGCCTCGTACTTCTGTCAGTCTGTCCACACATGAAGGAGGGATCTGATTGGCTGCTGCAGGTCTGGAAGTGATCCAGACCAGAGCTGAGGGCAGCAGATGCCCCTGGATGAGGTTAGTGAGCAGCACGTTGACTGAGGACTTGTGTGTGACATCAGACACCACCGGACTGTTGTTGAAGTCCAGAGAAAGTCTGCTTTCATCCAGACCATCAAAGATGAACAGAAGTTTGCAGACAGACAGCTGTTCTGCTGGGATCTTCTGGAGTGTTGGATGGAACAGCTGGATCAGAGTGAGAAGACTGTGCTGCTCATCTCTGATCAAGTTCATCTCCCTGAAGGACAGAGGAACCACAGCACTGATGTCTTGGTTCTCCAAGCCCTCGGCCCAGTCCAGAGTGAACTTCTGCACTGAGAAGCTTTTTCCAGCTCCAGCAACTCCACTGGTCAGAACCACTCTGATGGATCTGTGTTGGTCAGGGAAGACTTTGAAGATGTCTGGGTTCTTGATTACAGTGTCATGGAGCTTGTTGGTCTTGGTGGTGGTCTCCAGCTGCATCACCTCATGTTGGGTGTGACCCTCTGGTCTCAGTCCCTCTGTGATGTAGAGCTCAGTGTAGACCCTGTTGAGGAGCGTTTCTCTTCCTGCTTCTTCAGTTCCTTCAGCCACATGTTCACTTCTGCTCCTCAGACTGATCTGATGTTCTCCAAACATCTCCTGCAGACCAAAATCTACTGAAAGAGCAGAGTAGAAAGCTCCTTCATGAGTGTTCCACATGTTTCCAGAAGAATCCATTAGTAGATGATCAGGCTCTGACTCACCAGCTCTGGGTCTTTCTGCAGACTGGGGTCCACTCCTCTTCTTCTCTCTGTGGACACTAAGGAGAAACGTTAGTGAACAACAATCAAAGCAGTCAGTGGGAAGTTCCAGACTAACTCTGATCATGGAGCAGATCCTCTCTGATCTTCAGACTATTGTGATCCAGACTGTGCTGAATGTGAGCAAATGTGTTTCCAGGTTAAACCAGAGCAGATCTAGTCCTTCTGAAGGCCTAAATGATGCGTTAGCTGTTTGGAGCTCATGTCTGGACTGAGCTCAAAGAAAAGTTCAGCTGTTTGCTTCATCCTCACAGACTGAGCTTTGTGTCCTCGAAAGTTGTCCAACTCTTTTCTTTCCTCTCAGACCTAAAGTGCTCACAGCAGATGGTTGACCTTCCTGGATGGATCAGCTGATGTTCTTGATGAGAACATTGTTGTTCCTGCTGAGAGCTGAACTCTGCTTTGTTCACTAGAAACTGCTTCTTACTGTGAGTCTGAAGGTCCTGGTTCAGTTCTGAAGTTTGGAGGATGACCTTTGGACCGGTCACTCTTCATGGAGCCACAGCTGGAGGCTGCAGACTGGACTCTCTGTATGACCTGTTGACCTCTGCAAACACCAAACCATCAGAGTGTTGGAGGATCTGCTTCTTCATGAACAGCTGATGGACTTTGACATGAACACAGACTGAGCTGTTTAGTCTGGAATAACATGACATGTTTGGATCAACAGTTTCCAGGTTTCAGCATTTTCTGTTCTTCAATCCAGACTTTTTTCTAGAAAAGCTGATTCCAATTCTCCATGTAGAAATGTAGAAATTCTGAGAGCAGAAAGTCAAACTAGAACAATGTGATGTTTGGAAAGCATGAAAATCTGAATCCTAGGAGTCTGCAGTGATTCTTGTCATTAGACTGGAGCTGCTGTCAGTCAGAGTCAGCAGTCAACATGTCTTCTTCTCCAACATCTCTGATGTCTCTCAGAGACTCTCAGAAGACTCAACTGAAAAGATCTCATCACACACATGATGCTCCAAGTGAGTCTGATCAGAGAGATCCAGAACTGAACCAGACCTCAAGTCCTTCATCTGAAAACTGTTGATCATCTGAACTAGAATCCAGCCTCCAAAAACTCTGACAAACACTCACTGTTCCACTCCTGAATGGATGTCCTTGAAGAGAAGAGGTAAATTCTTTGACATGTCAATCCTGATGGATTCAGATCCAGGTCCAGGTTGGTTCCTGTGAAGAATGAAGATTGCTGGTGTGAGTGCTGAGCTCTGACATGGAGAAGATCATGGACAGTTGGAGATCTTCATCTCACCTCTGAGCTTTGCTCTGGTTGTCATGGTTACCATCTCTGCTTTTAGAGGGAGGGGCTCCCTCCTGTGGTTCCTCACCCTGATCCATGCTGCTGGATTCACTGGATCCACATCAGCTCACACACACCTTCCACCTTCACCTGCAGAGGAAACCCTCCTCATCATCAGCTTTGATCCTCCTTCACCAACAGATCAGCTGCTCCTCCACTGATTGGCTCTTCTCTTGTGTTTCCTCTCAGATTCAGGTGAATGCAGTCGGACAACAGTGGGAGGCAGAGGAAGCTGCCATCAGCTGCTGCACTTCTGCTCTCCCTCCACCAGGTGGAGACATGGAGCTGCAGCAGCAACATTTCCATTCAGTCACTTTGACAAAGAAACAACAAACTTCCTGTTTCTACACTTCAGGAAACATGAAGCATCAAGAAAAACAGACAGAAATCAAAGAATGAGGAGAAAAGAAAGAAAGATGTGAATTATTCCTCTCAAAGCTCCAACAGAGACTTTCTCATGAACTTTGACCTCCACACAGGTTTGGATGGAGGAGAACAGGGAGGTTTGGGGTCAGAACTGAAACCTTTGACCTCCAGAGCTTCATGATGGTTTGTGTTTCTGACAGAAACTCTTTCTTTTGTCTGGTTCTGGAAAGTTCTGACAGGAAGTAGCAGTCAGGTGATCTGACCCACTGTGATGAGTCAGCATTTTCACTTCTGTAAACTTCAACAGTTTATTCTGTTAAAATCTTCAATAACAACATAATTTGTTTCCATTTTCTTCATAAATCAGTGAAACAGAAACTGATCAATAAGAGAGAATTGATCCTCAGTTGTTGATCAGTAATGAGATCAAATCATCAAATTGCAGAGTGATGAGAGTTTGCAGAGAAAGAAGAAGATCTTCTCTAAACACTCAGAGACAAACAGTCAAGTTAGTAAAGACAAATTTCAACAAACAAACAAAGTCTATTTTCCTGAAAGGTCTTTAGAGTCGTCTTTTCTCACCGTGTGAAGCAGCTGCAGCTCAGATCAGTGATTCTGCTTCTTCCACTTCTGCTTTGCATCACTTCCTCATGCTGTGTTGATTCTGGTGAGTGTTCTGCTTTGGACCAATCAGCTTCAGCCTTTCTCCTGAATGTTACTGTTACTTGATCACATGACCTCTGACCCGGCGTCTCTGCATCTTCCTCACACTGAGCTGCTGTTTGTGAGGAAGATGCAGAGACGATGAAGCTTCATGTTGATCTTTCCTCTTTAGTAGGGATGGGTATCGTTAAGGTTTTAACGGTACTATTACTCCTATTTATACTTCTTATCGATCCGGTATTTTAACGGTACTCTTATCGATACTTTTTGAGGACGAAAAATAAACAAATAAATAAAAAAATAACAAATTAAGAACATATAGTGTTTTATTTACTCATTATGCAACAGCATAACACTTTATACATGATAATGTTACGTGCTAACGTTCTGATTCTGTTGTAAAAGCCTTTTGTCTTTATTTCTTCAGAATTTTGGAACAAAATGACCAATGACAAATGAAACTCCAATAAAGTTGGTTTATAATGAGGAAAATAAATGTTATTTTTTATTGAATTATCAAATGCAAAAAGCTTTTTCAATGACTGAATTGCATAATGTTAACCTTTGTAAAATGTGTTTTCTTTAAATTTTGGAACCAAATTGACTTTGTTTTGGTTTAAAACTCCATCCTTCCATCACTTTTCTTCCGCTTATCCGAGTCTTGAAGGCAGCAGTCTCAGCAAAGACGACCAGAAGTTCTCTGTCTCCGCCCACTTCCTCTAGCTCCTCTGGAGGAACTTTGAGGCGTTCCCAGGCCAGTTCATCTCCCCAGCATGTCAGGTTTTCACCAGGGTCTCCACCCTTTGGGGACATGCCAGAGCCCCTCCCAATGGATGTATCCAGGAGACATCTGAACCAGATGCTGAATCCTCTGGGTGTGGAGGAGCAGCAGTTCTATTCCTAGCTCTCTCTGGGTGACAGAGCCTCTCACCCTCATTGCCTTTCCCAGTCAAAGGTTCCACATGGAACCTCAGGTTCCCACTCTAGACCTTCCTGCAGAGAAAGTCCTGTTACGAAGATCCTGAAGAACAGACGTTTGACGGCCGATGTTCTGAATAGAGATTTCTGCCACAGGCTAATTCCTGCTTTGACTGGATCAAATGTTTCCTCTGAAGGTTGGAGTTAAACCAACATGTTTCTACTGAACCATGAGTCATTCGTCTGAAATTCACCTCCAGATCAGCAAGAGAGTCAGGAGGAAAATTCACTGTTTCAATCCAAACTGAACCGACTGTTTCAGTCAGTAAAGTCAGTAAGCTGACAGATCATCATGAAAGGCTCAGAAAAGACGCTTAGAAATCCTCATCTTCTTCAGGTTTCAGGGATGAAGAAGAAAATGTTTTTCCAGAAACATTCCTCCTCTTTCATCCCACTTCTGTCAAATAGGAGCTTCTGCTGGAGTCAGCTGGTTTCCATGGCAACTTCTGAAGAAGGACAGGAGTTTATGTGGAGTGAGACTGGAACATTGATGTTTAAACTGAAATAACTGTTTCTGTTGTCAGAATCTGAAGAAAGAAGAGACTCACAGTTTGTCAGAGCTTCATCCTGCAGGAACATCAGCAGAAGAGAAGCAGCAGCCATGAAGAGACTAAGAACAGATGGACATCAACCCAGAATCCAAGCAGCTCCTTCATCCTGATGAAGCTCCACCCTCTGACCTTCAGCAGTCATCTCCAGGCTCTGCCCTCAGTCTGCAGCAGCTTCATCTGCTGCCTCCATCCTCTCTCTGTGAGTCTCTGCAGAGTTTTTCTGCAGCTGCTGGTTTTTCTGCAGCAGCAGCAGCATCAGAGCCAGAGAGCCAAAGAAAGTGGAAAGTCTGAGAAGGAAGCAGCTCTGAAGCTCTGCAGCTGACGGTGCAGCTTCAGGACTCATGAGGAGGACCACATGCACGGCTCTGATGCTGCTGAACGTCTGACTGAGATGATCCACATTCAGAAGAGAGTTTCAGAGTGAAAGACGTGTGGAAGAAGAGAATCCTGAAGGTTTCTGTGCAGACATGAACTCAGTCAGAGAGCGTCTGAATGTTGGAGGATCCAGAAGAAACCAGGAGCTCATGAAGGTGGTTCTGTTGGAGCAGAGAGCAGAACTCTGATCCCAGTTTCAGGAACAATGCAGGCTCATGTTCTGGACTGAAGAGTTCTCCTGAAATGTTCTGTTCAGACTTCTTCAGGATCACATCTGTGTGTGAATGTGGAGGTTTGTCTGAACCAAGCTGCAGCTAGTTCACTTTGAAGCTCCTTCAGGCTCACACAGCAACAATGACAAAGACTGAAGCTGCTGTGCTGCCCTCTAGTGGCAAACATGGGATCTGCAGCACACATTTCTGCATTTCTCCACATTTTTGAAGCTCATCCAGAGAATGCCAAAAGTGTGCAAAGCAGTAATCAAAGCAAAAGGTGGCTACTATGAAGAACCTACAATATGACATATTTTCAGTTGTTTCACACTTTTTTGTTATGGATAGAATTCCACACGTGTTCATTCATAGTTTTGATGCCTTCAGTGTGAATCTACAATTTTCATAGTCATGAAAATAAAGAAAACTCTTTGAATGAGAAGGTGTGTCCAAACTTTTGGTCTGTACTGGAAATAAAAATGTTAAGTGTTATTTTTTTGTTTAAACATGAAAAAAATCAGTGAATTTATTTAAACAAAGACTTGATTGTTATTGAAAAATCTTCGAAGAAGACACAGAAACAAGAAACAACATTAAAATCTTTGCAGATTGTCTGTGAAAAATGTTTGCATTCCAAAGATCTTTAATTTTTTCACTTTTCTTTTATGTTCAATCTCAGTTAGATACTTCATAAATTTGTTAATCTAATTTTGATCAAAGTACATTTCTCTTTTTTTCAATGTATTAGGAATTTCAAAATTATTGCTTGTCTTTGTTATTATCTATACAGTTTAATGTTTCTTTATATTCGTAATTATTCTCTTTAGAAACAGTTTTTTAGGATCTTTTTGCTTGAAATTTTTTCTTTTTTTTTTATTTTGTTTTTTTGTTTACTTCTGAAATTTCTTTATTCATTACTGTAGTTTAGAAATACAATAAATTAATGTGATCAGGTTTAGTTAGTCTCTGATGCATTTTGTAGTCAAATCTCAACATTGAAATGAGACACAGTGTGATGACGTCACAACAGCTCTAAAAAGGTTACCTTGATACATTTTTTTTCTGTTTTGATTTTGTTTTCTTTCATATGTCCTGAATTAAAATAGTTTAAAAACATTTATAGTTTTTTGAAGCATATCGAGGGTCAGTTAAGCAGTTTATACGTCTCTTTTTCAAAGAAAGTATCTGCACGTCACCCGGAAGTAAACCACTATTGCTACATGAAGTTATATCAGCTATTGAACACCTGAAATTAAATAAATCTCCAGGCACAGACGACTTAACTCCTGAATTCTATAAAACATTTTCCGAAGAACTGGCTCCTTTCCTCCTTCATTTATTCCTGGAGAGCTTGAACAACAATTTCCTTCCTCCTACTTTAACCCAGGGCCTTATAACATTAATAACCAAACCTAAAATGGATTTACTCCTTATTGACAATTGGCGTCCAATCTGCCTGCTTAATAATGATTATAAAATAGTTGCCTTAATCTTTGCTGAAAGAATAAAAAAGGTTTTGGATCATATTATAGATGAGACTCAGTCTGGCTTCATGCAAAATAGACACATATCAAATAATATCAGATTAGTACTTGATTTAATTGATTATTCAGATTATTGCCCCGACGAAAGTCTTATCCTTTTTCTTGATTTTGTCTCGATTTTTCTTGATTGTGTAAGCTTTTGACACAATTGAACACAACTTCATACTCCATGCGATAGAAAAATTTGGTTTTGGTCCATTTTTTAGAGGAGCTGTTAAAACCATGTATGCAGGAGGAAATTATTCTATCAAACTTCATGCTGGGACTTCTCCTTGATTTTTACTAAAAAGAGGAGTCAGGCAAGGATGCCCCATTTCCCCTTATTTATTCCTCCTCTGTACCCAGCTCCTCACTGACTCTATAAAACTCAGCTCACTAAAAGGTATTTCATTAGCAGACCACACAGTCACTATCAGCCAACTAGCTGATGATACCACCCTGTTTCTAAAAGATCATTCTCAGGTACCGTTAGCTATTAATCTGATCAATAATTTTTCTGCTGCATCTGGACTCTGTTTAAACATCAAAAAATGTGAATTGTTTGCTCTTAAATACTGTGACGTTCTCTCTATCAGTAATATTCCAGTGAAAGAGTCCATCACCTACCTAGGAATTACCTTCTCTAAAGATAAAAAAGCCAGATGCCAATTAAATTTTGACCCAATTATTAAAAAAACACAGACAAAGCTGAACCAGTGGCTTCAGAGAGATTTATCATTGAGAGGCAGAGTTTTGCTAACTAAAGCTGAGGGAATTTCCTGCCTAACGTACGCAGCTTTATCCCTCAATGTTGACAAAAAAGTTCTGAAATCCATTGACAAAATGCTATTTAACTTTATTTGGAGGAACAAAAACCATTATATTAAAAAAACTGCTGTAATAAACATTGATGATAAGGGTGGTCTTAACTTTCTAGACTTCTGTACATTAAATAATACCTTTAAAATAAATTAGCTGAGACATTTTATTAAGAATCCAACTTCAATCTGGAATTTCATACCAAATTCAATTTTCTCCAAATTAGGAGGTATAAACTTTCTTTTATTTTGTAACTATAATGTACAAAAGATCCCAATTAAGCTTTCTTGCTTTCATAAACAAATGTTACTTTCCTGGTCACTCATTTACAAACACAATTTTTCTCCACACAGATACTACATATGGAACAATAAAGACATTACTTATAGACATAAATCTTTATTTTATCCATCGTGGTTTAATCAAAACATCCTTCCTGTTAATCAGCTGCTTAACTCAAACAGATCTTTAATGTCACATGAAGAATTCTGCTTCAAATATTCCATCAAAATACCAAAAACTGAGTTTAACATTGTTTTGAAAGCAATTCCTAAATGTATTACTATCTTATTCAAAAGCTCATCATTGCAGAGTCCAAATTTGTTTTTCTTCTTCACGTAACACAAATCGCCGTCTACGCTCACTCTTCCAGAAGGATGTTGTTTCCATTCCCTATGTAGTTCCTTTTTGGAATAATTTAGTTTATCATTTAGAATGGAAAAAGATCTGGAATCTACCAGCAAAATACTTTTTAACCAATAAAGTGAAAGAAATCTCATTCAAACTAATCCATAAATTCTATCCATCCAAACTATATTTGCAACGGTTCAAAGAAGATATTGATGTAACCTGTTCTTTTTGTCAAGAACACCCTGAAGATGCTGTACATTTATTTTGGTCATGTTCCTTTTCCACCACTCTCTGGTCTAAAGTTTGTCATTTCATCTCCGCCCACATTGACCCAGACTTTTGCCTGTCCTTAGAAAATGTTATGTTTGGCCTCACCCACTGTCCATCTCATAAAAAAGAACAGGTGTACATCATTAATCTTTTATTGTTCTTATGCAAATGGCACATTCATACATCAAAGGTTACGAATACCCCTCATTTCTCAGTCTTTATCAATGAGTTCAAACAATACATTAAGACAATAAGAAACGCTGATAATAAGAAAGCCATCAAAACATTTGATCTGTGTGTCAATTTCAATATATCTGTGTAAAATGTAATAACCCCCAGGGGGGTATTCCAGAAAGCAGGTTATGCTAGCTACCACGGTAAGTTTGAGGCTAAGGAAGTTGATAACCTCAGCTTTCTGTTCCAGAAATGGAGGTATGTTTCAGGATAGGTCAAGTTGCCATAGCAACTCATGCTCTGAACATAACCTGGTCTGGAGCAGGTTTAGTTGAAGCTTAGTTTGTTTTCAGAGAGGTGCAGCAGCATGGCGTGTCCATTTGAAGATGATTCAGTGGATGAAGAAGCTCAGATAATACTTATTCCACCGTGAGAGGGTGATAAGACCACGTATGGATGTTGGAAAATTTTATTTTTTTTTACTTTGATCTAACTTATTTGTTTCAGTTAAAATAAATCATTTTTTTGTAAGTCAGTTTAAAAATTACACGTAGTTTTCAGACAGTTATTTTACTTTCATTCAAAGTAATTCAATTAAGAAGGTGTAACTTTGGTGCTGCTGTTAGAGCGGCACCGCAAAGGATTGTGGGATATCATTCCCTTTGCCTGTCTGGACGGATTTGGGTTTAAGTGTGGGGTTTTGACCAAATGTGTTTAGTTGTTTAGCTGTTTTACTGTGTTTTGCCATGCTTCGCTGAGTTATCTTGCCCTACTGAGCTTACGTCTCTGCACCATGAGTGAGAGTGAAGGACAGGATGATGAGTTTATATAGCACCCCTACTGTCAATCGTTGTAATGACAGTCATGGTGAACTCTATAACAAATTTTTGCACTCTGTGCATTATTCCCCCCCCGTCTTTTTTATTGTTATAGAAATGATCATATCTGCCGGCTCAAACTTAGACATTTGAGAGTTCAAGAAATATAATTAATTAAGATGGAAAAAAATATTAATTGAATTGGAGTAATATAACATTTAGTTAGATAAATACGTAAATTTGAGTTGTATAAACAATTATTGACTATTATAGACGTAAGAAATTAGGTTGAAAAAATTTAACTCATTTTTTTGTTACCAATAGAAGTAATTCATTTAAGTTGGCAAAATTGGATAAGTTATATATATGTGCGTCACAAGGAAAATGGTAAGATCAGAAACTCGTGCGTTTACTTTGTCTGCTCTTTTTCTACACGCAGAAACTCTTTTTTTTTATGATGCAGCCGTGTTACTTTTTTGATGGTCGTGTAATCTTCATAGGCAGTCATTAAAACCTCAGACTCCGTCTCACTGAAGTACAGCGTTTTCTTTTTTTCTCCACGCGTTTCCATGGTGACTCCAGAAATCGGCGATCTATTGAGAATGTCTTTATGTACCTGCCGTGCACACCCATTAACCCAGGGTTACCAAGTCGAGCGTAATTACGCCAACTCATATCCGGTCTTTTGGAACCGACATACCCAGAGTAAGCAAGTTCAGGCGGATTTCAGCCAGAGTTCAGGCTTAAAGTCAGGCTAGTTTAAACATGCTTCCTGGAATACCCCCCAGGCTTGTTCCTTTGTTGTTGCTGCTTACTGTTGTTTTGTATCAAACTTTTACATTCAATAAAGTTAGAAAAAAATGGGATTAGACGCAGTGTCATGACGTCACAGCAGCTCACATTAAATTTCCTTGATACATTTTTTTTCCATTTTGACTTTATCCTGTTTTATTAATTCCTGAATTAAAACTGTTTAAAAAAATACTGGAAGCTTTTTGAAATATATTGAGGTTGGGTTAAGCAGTTCATACGTTTCTTTTAAAATGAAGTTCCTGCACGTGACCCGGAAGTAAACAGCACGAGGCGCTAGCAGCGTTAGCTTGTTAGCAGGCTAGCAGCGTTAGCTTGTGTTGAGAGGTCGGGGGTGTTTTGTTGGGACGTTTGTGAGGTTTTTGGATAGAAAGGACGATACGTGGTTCGTGTGGAACTCTCAGCATTTTCCAAAGTGTCGTAAATGAGTGAAGAAGTGTTGAACGGAAAGACAACGTGGATTGCTGTGATTGTGAGACTAGCAGATGATCGATCGGAGCTGCAGTGAAGAGGACGGCGGTGTTTGTGGGAGTTGGAGCTGAAGATCGGAGCAGGAACCATGTCTTCCCTTCAGTCTCTGAGAGAGTTGATCAGCGAGCGACTAGCTGCTGCTGCTGAAGAAATCTGCAGACTCTGTGAAGGAACCATCGTCCAGTACGAGCAGGAGCTCTGTCGTCAGCGCAGACTGCTGGATGTCATCTGGAAACCACAGCTGCAGCTCCACCACATAGGTATGTGACCTTCATCACAGAAACAGAGAAGACCTTTGAGCTTCAGCTCCACGCTATAGTTCTGCCTGCGGTGAACCATAGATGAGGATCGTTGTCGCTGCCGGGACTCCCAGCGTTGAGTGTCCTATACGCGGACTCAGCTGACTGTAGTCCGTGGCGAGTGACGTAAGAAGCACGGAGACAGGAAAAAGCAGCACCCGCTCCCACAGCAGGAGTCACCTGCCTTTGATCCGGCTATGGTTGGGGCCAAATCACAGCTAAACAGCTTTGGACGCTGCTTCTTCCAACCTGGAAGCCGCAGGTCTCAGGCTGAATCTGAACTGAAGAACTTTCATCCTCTGATGATGAAGCAGCTGCTGTGTCAGGTGGTCTTCATCAAGTGAACCTCTGTCTGCCACATTTAGATAAATAGTACTCAAGTTAAAGTAGAGAGAATGCATCCAAATGATTACTTGAGTAATAAAGTACTTGGATTCAAATCTACTCAAGTAGTGAGTAATTAATGAGTAACATCCCATTAATGTCAGAACAACAGAATGAGGGCCATTCAGAAATAATGCAATAATATAACTTTTAATGAGGAAGGAAAAAAGTACATGCATGTTTCAAAATAAAACATTTGGCAACATTTGCTGCAACAAATAAACGACAATAAATAGTTTGTAACTATTCCCTCCTTTTCTTTGTCAAACATTGTTCTACCAAGATGTTCTTGATCATCTTTTACTTTGATTTTAGTCATGGACATTTAGAAACCTTTTAAAAATAACTGTTATCCTTGAACTTAAACATTTTCCTTTACATCATGTAATAGATTACATGTGTGTAATACTTAATTTAAATCAGTGGAACAGCTGACGGCAAAGCAAACTGAATGTGAGTTTCTTCAGCAGAAAAATGTCTGTTGAGCTTTAACAGGAGCTCGTTCTCAATGTTTTCACAGTCAAGCTGGGTTCTTTTAGCAGTAACAAAAGTCCTCCATGACTGAAGAGTCTCTCAAGCTGCAGATGCTGGAAGACTCATGTTGACTCTGAGGGACAGCCTCTTGATTGGAGGAAAAGATTAAATGATTCAAGGTTTTTTTTTTTTTTTTTTGCCATTGTTACTGATTCAAACAGTTTTACAGACTAGGACAGGGCTCCAGACTAACATTTTTCACTAGGAGCACAGTGGCCCCTAACTGAAAATTTTAGGGGCACAACCAGAAAATTTAGGGGCGCACACCGTAAATCAACATGCTAACCAAATCTACTAATTTCCACTGTATTACTAATAAATACCTTAATAATAGATGCAGAAATTACAATGTGCTGTTTCAAATTGTGTCACATTTTATTCTGCACTTTTGAAGATGCAACAACAAGGTAAACTGACAGCACCATCACTGTCATGACAATACAAATAGTAAAGAAAACAGATGGAAATTTATCTTTGTGACACCACATATGTGCAGCCAAGATGCACAATAAGCGTGTTTGAGATCACCCAGGTGAACTCAACGCTGCGCAGATCGCCTGGTGTGTGAAATATATTTTTGTTTTTGCTCCAACGTCAACTGTCAATCATCACAAAAATATCGCGAGAAAGGGGTGGGAGCAAGGGGCAAACCTACCCGGACACAGCTGGAAACTGAACTGACTGAAAGCTGCCCTACAGACTACAAAACAATGCATTATGGGACATGTGTCCTGATGGTTTTTGTAGTTGAGTGATCAATTAAAATAATTTAAAATACCAATTCATTAAAAAAAGGCTACATACATTACAAAACATTAAAATAATCATATAATATATAATAACACAGATCACACTAAGGGGGAGAGGAATATTAAAACTAAATGAATGTTAAGGACAACTCCAACTTAACCTTCCTCCGGTTCTGTGTGACCCAGAGAAAAGTTCAGCACGGACTGCATGTATTTAGAAAATTACGAGCGAATAGATACGTTCTAAAAAGGAAAGTAAGGAACTCCTGGGGGCTGTCAGGTGTTCTGCTTTCAAGCCCTGTCATTGTCCCGCCCCTAAGAGTCATTTACCCCAGTGGTCCCCAACCTTTTTGTCACCGTGGACCGGTACAACGCAAGGCACGTTTACCGCGGACCGTGGGGGGGGGGGGGGGGGGGGGGGGGGTTGAGGTGCAACACAAGACAGATTTAATGTAATTTAATTTAATTTTGGACCGGGGATGGTATTTTCTCTTTAGTAATGATAATAACAATAATAATTATAATTTTCCCCTTGTCAAGGGAACCTTCTAAAGAAGTTTGTTTTTTGCTCATTTTGGTTGTTTGGGTTTTATTTTATCGGGGTGTATCACGCGATGTTTGGTGTCGCGACTTTGACGTGCGTTAAGTGTGACAATAAAACGTTTTTGTCGGAAAAAAACAATGAAATGGAAATTATTTTTTCTTTCTGTGCGTCCCGATGCAAAATTCCCCGCGGCCCTGTATCGGTCCGCGGCCCGGTGGTTGGGGACCACTGATAACCCCACTGTGATTGGTTGGTCAGCTCCGTGCACGACAATGAAAAAGTGTCATTCATTAAAACTGGCGGGCTGCAGTAACATTAAACTTTCATATTAAGGCGGGGGCCGCAAAATATCATCTTGGAGACCGCAAATAGCCCGCGGGCCGCGAGTTTGAGACCCCTGCTGTAGTTCTGTCACTGGTACACCAGCCGCAGGTTGGAAGAATGAATCAATATTTCACTTACTCATAGCTCAGACGCACATGTCAGGTTGTGATGATATTTGTCTCCGTTTCCTTCCCACAGATGTTAACGCGCGCTCGATTGTCTCTAGGCCCCTCCCCCTCCACGCATTTTAGCCACTCACAGCAGCTTTCCCTATTCTTCTCACACGCAGTGAACGCCTCACAGACGGGCATCACGCAAGTGTGTGCTCGCGTTTCATGAGTATGTGCGCGAGTGTCTGTGTCTGCCTGCGTGCGTGTGCGCTCGCGTCTCATTGATTATTGATTGATCATTGACGTGCCCCTTCCACGTTTAATGTATGAAAAATACGTAGGGTGGGGGAGGCAAATTTACTGGTCGCGCATGTGCGACTGGATGTAAAATTCAGTCGCACACTCTCAAATTTTGGTCGCAAAATGCGACCAATTGGTCGCAGTCTGGAGCCCTGTAGGAATTCGTTGTGGTGCCAGTGTGCCATATACAACACTTAGGAATAAAAATAAACAACAATAAGCAAAATAAAAAAATAACACAATGGTCAGAACAATAAATAGAAATACAATAGTGCAAACTGTGGATGGAGAAGGTGCAGGTAATGAACGGGTGACTGGACATGTTAGTGAAAAGTCTAAGGGGGAGGAGTTAAAAGGTGTTCATGAGTCTGACTGCAGAGGGAAAGAAACTGTTCTTGTGTCGTGAGGTTCTGGTCCTGATGGACCTTAGCCTCCTGTCTGAAGGGAGTGGTTCAAGTAATCCATGTTCAGGGTGAGAAGGGTCAGCTGCTATCCGACCTGCATGCCCCCAGGTTCTGGAGACGTATAGATTCTGGACAGATGGAAGACTGCAGCCTATCACTTTCTCATCTGTGTGCACAATACGCTGCAGTCTGTTTATGTCCCTGGTTGTGGCTCCAGCGTACCACAAGGCGATGAAGGATGTGATGATGGATTCTACTATGATGCCCGTGTAGAACTGCACCATCATCTGGGCCGGCAGCCTGGCTTTCTTCAACTGCCACAGGAAGTTCATCCTCTGCTGGGCCTTTTGAGCAGGGAGCTGATGAACGGCCCCCACATAAGGTCCTGAGTGATGGTGGAGGCGAGGAAACAGACAGAGTCCACAATGGTGATGGGAGAGTCTGTCAGGGTCAGAGGGGGTGAGGGGGCTGTGACTTTCCTGAAGTCCACTCTCATCTCCACTATCTTCTGGGAGTTGAGCTCCAGGTTGTTGATGCTGCACCAAGACACCAGCCGGTCCACCTCCCTCCTGTAGGCAGACTCATCATCGTTAGAGATTAGCCCGATGAGAGGGGCGTCATCCGCAAACTTGATCAGTTTGACAGAGTCATGGATGGAGGTACAGTAGTTGGTGTACAGGGTTGGATGATAATAATAATGATAATAACTAGAAGGAGCTGCATTTCCAGAAGAAAATGCAGGGTTGAATGCTCTATTGCTGAATAAAAGCTGAATTTGCTGAAGAAATGGCTGAACTGTTAAAAAATATCCAGATTTTGCTAATATGGCTAAAAGGAGAAGCATTTCGATCACCATGATCAACTGACTTAAAATGCACAATGTGTGTGTTTTGCTGTTGGACACCTGAATTTCTCCCTTGGGAGATTAATAAAGCTTTAATTTATCTATTTTCTGTATACAAAAAGCCACAAAATAATTTCTTGCAAAATGCATTTATTGGTTTTATAAAACAATAAATAAAATTGACCTCTGTAGGTGATCTGCTTTAATAAAATAAGAAAAACTATTAGCTGCCAGGAACTAAAAACTTTGAATAATTAACACTGGCCTGAAAAATTAACTTATACATTTATTTTCTTGTAGACCCGATTGTTACGGTTGGGTCATGCCGTTTTAAGAGCATTAACAGATCTATTCTGTGGCATACACTATCTTTGAGTAACAATGTCAACATAACAGAGCATTTTCCACACAGGAGAGCCCCATGCTGATCCTATGGACATGCGCACTGTCCCCTCCTTCACCTGATGGCTGTTGAAGCTGAACTGCAATGACGTTTCTGACCGTGGAAGACGGATTTTCCTTCGGGGTTCACTTACCCGTTTGGACTTATTGCCGTTCTCCACAACTGAGCTACACAAACTGCACGCGCGCTCACACACACTGCTGCGCGCGACACGCTCTGCCCCCCCTCCCCCGCCCCCTTTCCTACAGGCGCGCGTGAGTGCAGGGACCATTCAGAGTCCCGGCAGGAATACCGCCAGTAACATTAGTTCCGCCTCGGCGCAAAGTTAATACATTTGCGGGGAAAAAATAAACAAACCGAAAACCAAAACGGTACAAACGTGAACCGAACCGAAAGTGCCGTACCGAAATGGTTCGGTCCAACTACATGTACCGTTACACCCCTAGCAGATATAGGTGCAATTAGATAGATACATGGATGGATGGATGGATGTATTAATTGTCCACCGGGGAAAGTTGTTTTCATAGTAAAACATTTCTTCATCAGCTACAGAATTATGGTATTCATGCATATGCCTATAGTTTGTTTTATTTTTGATAAAGCAATGTATGGCATATGTCTCAACCATTCAGAAAGCAACAAGAAATTACATTTGCGCTGCGCATTTGTGCTGCATCTGGCGCGTCGGTGTCCCCCTCCGCCTCAGACACCACTCCACTTAAAAGGGATTTCCCAATAATTGCCGCCACTCTCTCATAAAGAGGGGTCAGCTCCGGTGTCCCCTGTTCCCCACCCGTGGCAGACACACTCTGGCGATGCAGCGCTAGACGTTTCTTTGCCTGGACTTTGATGTCCAACCATTTCTTTTTTATTTCGGCCACGGTCCAAGGTTGTGAGGCTACAGCATTTATTTACGGCGTCTGCCACCATTTGCCACTCAAGTGCCTTTTTGGCATTAGTAATGCCCACACTGTGCCCTCCAAACAACATTTTTCTCCTCTTTTCCACCTCGCCAATGATAACTTCTACTTCACATTGAGTGAAGTTACGTTTTTTTTATTTCCTCTCTGTGTTTGCCATGATTATGCAATCAATGAATATTAACTTGTGGGCGTTTCACTGACTATTTATGGGCAACTATGGGCGTGTCATTAAGCCGCGAAGCTGCGCTGCATTTAGAATTGATTGTGATTATTAAGGGAAAAATCTGTAGGATGTACGTACGCACGGTTTTATAAATCCGAATCTTTCTGTGGGTACGCACGTCCTATGTTTCATCCGTACGCCACTTCTGACGCAAATCCTATGCAAAGTTTTATAAATGAGGCCCCAGAAACTCCTTCCTTCCATCACAACACTCCCGTTCTCTAGCAGCTGCACTGGCTTCCAGTAGCTTTCAGGATTCAATTCAAACTCCTTCTCTACACATTCAAAGCCCTCCATAACCTGGCTCCCTGTTATCTTTCTAATCTCCCTCATGTTAACAAACCCTCTCGTTCTCTTCGGTCTTCTTCTTCCCTTCAGCTTTCTGTCTCTCCGGCCCGAATGGTCAACTTGGTGAGCCTTGACTTCAGCCGCTCGGCTCCCCAACTCTAGAACTCTCTCCCCCCAGACCTCCATAACATTGACTCCTTTGTAATTTTTAAATCTAGACTCAAAACTTATGTGTTAAATTTGCTTTTCCAGATAACAACTTTTCATCTTGTATCTGATTTTATCAGTGATTTTAACTTATTCATTGTTTTTAACATGTTGTGATTTTATTGCGTTTTACTTTTGAATCTGCAGTCTCCTTGGGTATTTTGAAAGGCTGTTTCAAATGAAATGTATTATTATCATCATTATTATTTATACTAATATGGCTAAAAGTGCTAGCATTGCGATTGGCATCATGAACTGATTCAGAAAAACATTGCTGAAGAGTATCATATTGGTAAGAGCTACATAAGTAGATTGAAAATCCATCTTTTTTCAAAATTGCGGCTTTTCTATTGATTAATGTAGATGGCAGCCATTTTATGTTTTTGGGTCATCTGGGGATAATGAACAATCGACATCAGTTTCAGACAAATCGGTTAAAAGTAAAAACTTTTGATGTCCCTTAGCAAAGAGGTTGTTGCTAACCACGCCCCACATTCCATATATGTCAATATCCATCCTTTTTTAATTACGTTCAGTTTCAGCAGAGTATGCCACTTTTGACGATCTCCTAACGGATGCCATTTAAATCTCACAATTTATAATCTGCAACATTGTTTCCATCCACGGTGGCTTGCAATTGACGTTGAGAAAGTTACGAGACGATTGATAAATCCCAAGAAGAGGTTTCGTTTGTATCTGAGTCCTAAAGGTGCTATTTTTGAGAATTCAAGTTGGCAGCCTTTTCCCGAGGTCAAAGGTCGATGAAACTCCAGAGGTGGTTGTAGACTTAAAGTAGTGGCATGAGCATGATATTTCGTGAAAATTGCCACGAAAAAAAAGTTTTTTTAATAAAGTGGAAAAACATGAAAATCGCCTCAGATTATGGTACAAAAGGGCTGCCAAACCGTAGGTAATGTTGCCATCCCATAATGATCCAAAGCCTTGTGAGCATATCAATGTTTGAATGGTGTCTCTAGCTAAAAGTATGTTGAAGCTGTAATAAATGAAGTGCTTACCCCTCCCTCACTCTGTTAGTGGTTGGGAGGTAAATGGGGCTCAGACAGCTTTCCATAGCAGCCTGTTGAATAGCAGCTCTGCTCTTGCTACCGCGAGTGACCCAGCTGGCCCATAGTTCCCTGTTCTCATGCCGTCCTCCTCTACGCCCCACAACTACACATTAGGTACACCACCTCATAGGGCGCCCCCTACACTTTGGAGAAAATTTAATACTTTTCAGTGCGCCTTATGGTCGTGTAAGGTATACAGTTAGATGACATCAAAGACCTTTTGACATTAAGACATGTTTGCACCATTTCTGAATTACTTTTCTGCAATTTCATTTTCTTGAGAAGTATTAAATAAATTATTAAGACAACATTTTTTATTATCTTCAGCTGATTCAGCCTACAGGTTATTGACTGACATAGCTCTCCTCATAGTGGGGAGGTGTGTGTGGTTGGGGGTGGGGGCCTTTTCAGCACAGTGTTGTGCTGCTGTGCTAAGAAAACAATCAACTTCTTTAAAAAAAAGCACTTCATTGACATGTTACCAGTAAGTTTTACTTCTCAAGCAATGGTCCTTCAGGGGTCCCTTCTCAAGCATTTGGAAGTTGTGTTGTAGATAAGCAGTCACAGGTAGGTTATCTTTTAGGAAGGGTACTAAGGAATTACATTATTTAAAGTTCAATTTTAAATTGTTATTCGACTAGGACTTTTTTATTGGTCCTTATAACACACAAAGTCATTAAAACATCTAAAAGACTCTTCTTGTGTTTCTGCAGTCCTTCCCCAGCACTGGATGACTGAAGAGGAGGATCCCTGCAACCAGCAGAGGAACTTCAGAGTGGAACAAGAGGAACCAGAACCTCCACATTATAATGAGGAACTGCAGGAACCAGAACCTCCACATTATACTGAGGAACTGCAGGAACCAGAACCTCCACATTATAACGAGGAACCGGAGGATCCGAACCTCCATATTATAAGAGGAACCAGGGATCCAGAACCTCCATATTATAAAGAGGAACCGGATGATCCAGAACCTCCACATTATAATGAGGAACCGGAGGATCCAGAACCTCCATATTATAAAGAGGAGCAGGAGGATCCAGAACCTCCATATTATAAAGAGGAGCAGGAGGATCCAGAACCTCCACAATTTGAAGATGAACATGGGGTACCAGAACCATCACTGTTTATAGAGGTGCCAGATGAGCTCTTCATCAGTCAGGATAAAGATCAGATTGATCTGAAGCAGGAGACTGATACCTTGATGGAGATTCCTACTTATGAGGAAGATGAGAACAGTGAAGCAGATCTAAACAATCAGCAGAGCTTTAATGTAACTGATAGTCAGGATGAAGAAGGAAACCAACATGAAGAATCAACATCAACTACAGATGAAGAGACAGAATCAACATCAACTACAGGTGAAGAGACAGACCCACAGAACAGAGATCAGAGGAAGAGAAGAGACAGAAGTCATGTCCAAAGTGTGGACAGCTCTCACATGTCAGAAAGTCAGTGTGACTCTGATGTTAGAAAAAATCCCAAAAAGACAAATCTTGGTAAGAAATACAAACAATCTCCAAAAGAAGAGAAACTTTCCTCTATCAGGTCTGGTAAAAACTCAAGAATAATTCCTAACCCGTCTGACTCTATTGAAACTGGGTCTGATGAAAGATGTTATATCTGTAAAGAATGTGGTAAAAGCTTTTGTAACAAATCTCAGTTCAGAATTCACGCAAGAATCCATGCAAAAGATAAGCAAGTTTCTTGTAATGAATGTGAGAAAAGTTTTAGTCATATATCTAGTCTCAAAAGACACATGAGAACTCACACAGGAAAAAAGCCTTTTTCTTGTAAAGAATGTAAAAAAGGATTTAATCAAATATATAGTCTCAAAAGACACATGAGAACTCATTCAGGAGAGAAGCCTTTTTTGTGTAAAGAATGTAGTAAGAGTTATAGTGATTTATCTTGTCTCAAAAGACACATGATAACTCACACAGGAGAGAAGCCTTTTTCTTGTAAAGAATGTAAAAAAAGTTTTAATCAAATATCTACTCTGTACACACACATGAGAATTCACACAGGAGAGAAGCCTTTTTTGTGTAAAGAATGTAGAAAGAGTTTTAAGGATTTATATAGTCTTAAAAGGCACATGAGAACTCATACAGGAGAAAAGCCTTTTTCTTGTGAAGAATGTAAAAAAAGTTTTAATCAAATATTTCATCTTAAAAGACACATGAGAACTCACACAGGAGAAAAGCCTTTTTCTTGTAAATAATGTGATTCAAGTTTTAGTTGCTGATCTAGTCTTAAGACACACATGAGAACTCACAAGACTTTCTCTTGACAAACAATGTAATAAAGGATTTAGTGTAGTGTCCTTAGGCAAGACCCATAACGCTACTGCCTCCTGAGCGTGGTTAGCCTGCAGCTCACCGCTCTCCCAGGGGATGGGTCAAATGCGGAGAAGAATTTCCCCAGTGTGGGATAAATAAATTATCAATTATTAAACTGTAAATTCTAAAGTTTTTTATGTTCTTAAATGATCATTTATCAGTAACATGATGACGACTCTGAAGAAGGCGGAAGGTATTCCACCGAAACATGTTAAGTAAGTTTGACCAAAAAAAACTGTGTCTAAAAAAAAATAATTTAAGAACACAGTTTAAACTTGGAGACACAATGAACTTGTTTAAATATGACGTCAATATAACAGGACTTGGAACTAGCAATGATAACAGACCAAACTAAAGAAAAACTCAGACACAGAGGACAGAAACAGACACAGTTAAATAGAGGACAAACAAATTAGCCCAAAGTGCAGACAGCTGAGTGCCACTCATGGAGAGCCAAAAGAGAGGAGAACCACAACTCCAGGAGAACCCACAGCCAACCTGGGGGGTATTCCAAGAAGCATGTTTAAACTCCCCTGACTTTAGGAGAATTCCGCCTAAACTTGCTACTTACTTACTCTGGGTATGCCGGTTCCAAAAGACCAGATATGAGTTGGCGTAATTACACTCCACTTGGTAACCCTGGGTTAATGAACGTGCACAGCAGGTAAATAAAGACATTCTCAATAGATCGCCGATTTCTGGAGTCACCATGGAAACACGTGGAGAAAAAAGAGAGCGCTACACTTTAGTGAGACGGAGTCTTGGATGAGATTGGGCTGCACGGTGGCGCAGTGGTTAGCACTCTTGCCTCACACCAAGAAGGCCCGCCTGGGGGACATGAAAAACTACATCAATGGGGGACCTTTCTGTGTGGAGTTTGCATGTTCTCCCCGTGCATGCGTGGGTTCTCTCCGGGATCTCCCACCGTCCAAAAACATGCTTCATAGGTTGATTGGCAACTCTAAATTGTCCATAGGTGTGAGTGTGAGAGTGAATGGACGTGTGATTGTGGATATTCTACCCTGCGACAGACTGGCGACTTGTCCAGGGCGTCCCCTGCCCTTGCCCACAAGTGGCCGGGATTGGCTCCGGCAGCCCTGTGACCCCGAAAGGGAAAAACGGTATGGAAAATGAATGATGAATGAAGGAGTCTAAGATTTTAACTCAAATTAACATATTTATATGAATAAATGTCATAATACTCCAATTCAATTAAATATTTTTCCATCTTAATGTATTGTACTTCTTGAACTTCTCATATGTCTAAGTTTGAGCCGGCAGATATTCTCATTTTTACAACATTAAAAGGAATGAAACAAATGGGGGGAAAAGTATTATCTGAGCTTCTTCATCCACTAAATCATCTTCAAATGGACACGCCATGCTGCTTCACCTCTCTGAAAACAAACTAACCTTCAACTCTGCTCCAGACCAGGTTATGTTCAGAGCATGAGTTGCTATGGCAACTTGACATACCCTGAAACATACCTCCATTTCTGGCACCGAAAGCTGAGGTTATTAACTTGCTTAGCCTCAGACTTACTGTGGGAGCTAGCATAACCTGCTTTCTGGAATACCCCCCTGCACACAAGACACAACAAGTAAAATAAAATAGAACTGAAGACTGTGACAGGCTTTTCATACCAGCTTTGCCTCAATATGTAATGTCTTAGAACGAAAAGTGAAAAACTGTGGAGAACATTTTCAGGATTTGTTGTTCAATAATGCAAAACAGTGATTTTTTTTAAGTTTATGTTACTGCTAAAATGTATGGATATACATAAATACATAAAAACTATTGTTTATGAGGACAAACGGGAAACAACATTTCAGATGTATATTTATTTATTTTGATTTCTGTTTAGTCCAGTAGGTTTAACCAGGAGTAATATTGAGTTTTTCTTCATGGCAGGAAGTTGTGAAACACCAGGAAATAATAGTTGGGTGATTGAAGAAGGTTGACAGGCAGAGTTTCTAACTGACATTTAGGAGAAAGTGGAGGTTAATCTGAAGTTGAGTTCAGATGAAATGTCTGTTTCAGAGAATCCATGAAGTTCATGCTG
This sequence comes from Oryzias curvinotus, assembly GCA_023969325.1. Taxonomy (NCBI): domain Eukaryota; kingdom Metazoa; phylum Chordata; class Actinopteri; order Beloniformes; family Adrianichthyidae; genus Oryzias; species Oryzias curvinotus. The sequence goes on along the minus strand of CM043728.1, from coordinate 2,089,479 downwards.
TAAACCTGAAATGTTTGGAGAAACTCTAAATAAATGACAAACATGTTGAGATCCATGAAGACCACTGCCTCCAAACAAGTCATTTGTTCCTTTGAACCTTCACCCTTCTGTGTTTCATGGAGGATTTACCACTAGGTGACCCAGCAGCCAGTAAAACTGAAGAGGAGCGGCCGTCGTCTGACCTTCATCTGATCTGTAGACTCCCAGAATTCCTCAGTTTGGCATCAGTTCATCAACAGAGAATCATTTTGCTCTCAAATCCAGAGAAATGGAGGCGTGAACATTATTGAACAATGAAAAGTAATGAGCTTCTCAGTCCAAATACAGTCAAATCTGTTGTTGCTCCTGTCTCTGGTGTGAAGAGGAGCAACCATTTCTCCTCTTCACATGGACTTTCAGGGATGAAGATCCAGCATTCACAGAGGATGATGGATTCTCAGCAGCTCCACACATTTTCAGCTCCCAGAGCTAAAAACTGGATTTCAAACATCCCAGAGTTTCAGTCAATGAGTTTTCTTCTTTTTCTTAGCAAACTAACTGGGAATTGTTGAGTCCACGTCCTGAAATCTCCAGAAATGTCCACAGTTGATCCAAGTGAGTTTCAGCTGGAAGGATCCAAGTTGGAACTATACTTTAGTGCTTAAACACTGTCTATATAACTTAACCTGACAGAATCAAATTTAGAAGAATTTATGCCAGAGTAACTAGCAAACATATGTTTTCTATGCAACTGTGTTTGTCCCTTTAAAAAGCTATAATAAATAAAGTTATTTGAGTAATTTAACAAGGAATAGATACCAATAGTTTATTTTTCATTACATTTAGTTACATGTATAAGTTATATCTGGCCCTTTATGGAGAACCACTAGGCTGATATGTCCCTCAGTAAAAATGAATTTGACATCCCTGATTGAGAATCAAGCATGTATAGATATATATGATCTAGAACTTCTTTTTGCTTTTTTTTTTATTTAATTTTTTTTTTTTTACTTGTCCTGTCCAACAGCTGGGCAGACAGATGAGAGCTGAAGGCCTCTTGTGTTGAACATGTTTTACTTTAACAACAGGGGTTATGAATCTTCAGACAAACCAGAGGCATGTCTGAATAAACCCCTTTCGAATCGAGGCCAAACTTTATTCATTTTCATTATTTTTGAAATTCTTTGTTGTTGGACCGGACGGAAAAGGAAAGAAGGGAAGAGGAGAGAGGGATGTTAGAAAGAGGGGGATAGGAGGGTGATCATAGGAGGGGGGAAGGGGGTAAAACCATGAAGCGGCATAAAGCAACAAGCTACTGGATGTTTATCATTTCGGTAAAGTACAGATAGAATACAAATCTCAAAGGGGCGGGGCCTGTCCACACACACACTCAAAAGTTATAAACACACCTGCTAGCTGAAAAAAAGAACACACTTCAACATGAACACAATACAGATAACGTTCACACACGCATACTTATGCCTACAAGTCAACTAGTGTAAGATGTTTCATTCATTCACACAAATTGTTAGTGCAAAGGTGAGCTAACACCTGTGCTCAGTTGAGTGTCCATGTCCTTCTAAATTGGATGATGGAATGTGGAAAGAAGGAGGGGGAGCAACCAGCCATCCCCACACCAAGACCCCGCCGCAGCAGCCGCGCAGCCAGAAGCCCCCACCCACACGGCAGCAGCAGCAGGGAACATCCGCCCCCCGGGCGACCACATTCGCCACCAGGCCAGGGCCAGCAGGACCGCCGCGAGGCCCCCAGAGCCAGAGAGCAGGGAGGCATGGGGGAAAGAGAGCGCCGCCCCAGCCCAACCAGGAGAGCAGCCCCCCCGCAGCGCCAGGAGTGCCCAACGCCGGGCCCCACCCGAGAAGGGCGCCCACAGCCCCAGACGAGCACCTCATCACCACCCAGGAGTTCCGGGCATCCCCCCGCCCCAACCCCAGGTACGGGCCAGGACCCCCCAAGGGAGACCCGCTCCGCGCTCCAGGCAGCCACCCACCAGGGCCACAGGTGGTCCAGAAAGGTGCAAGACAGGGGCCAGCCGCCCCCCCAGGAGGGGGGCCCCCAGAGAGAAGGGACCCACAAGGGTTGTTGTAGACGTGGCCCGACCAGGCTCAGCCATAGATGGAAATTGGCGAGGCCCCGCACCCGGCGGCAAGGACCAGAACCCATCCCGCAGGGACACGGACACCCCGGCTCAGGTGTGATATGATCCCCGGTTTCTGGGTTTGCCAGAAAGTTCAGAGATCCCTCTCCCTGCGTGGGGAGAGCACCGCCGGCCCAGGAAACCGGCACCCAGGGGACACGGCTGCCGCCGCCAAGGGCCCCGCACGCCCCGCAAGGGACGGGGCAGGGGACAGATGGACCTGGTCCCACCTTCCTTGCGAAATGACTGTGTGCATGTGTGTTTGTGAGGATGTTTGTGTGTGCATGTGTGTGTGTTTGTGTTTGTATGTATATTATGAGGAGTAAAAAAGATGTGTGCACTAAAGGGGTGCAGTTAAAATTGGCAGGTAGGGCACTGAGGGGACATCTCCTGATTACTCACAGTGATGTCCCCTCACCCTCCCCACCAAGGGTCCCTAAATGTCTAAGGTGCGGTTAAAATTGGCGGGTAGGGTGCCAGGAAGACATCTGCTGCTGCTGCTGGCAGTGATGTCCAAGCACCCCCCCTACCAAGGGCCCTACATGTCTAAGATGTAAATAAAATCGTAGACTTAATTATAGTTCTGATGTCTTCATACATGATGGCTAAAATAACAAAAACCAAACCAATTCAGTCAGGGGGGTATTCCAGAAAGCAGGTTATGCTAGCTCCCACGTAAGTTTGAGGCTAAGAAGTTGATAACCTCAGCTTTCTGGTGCCAGAAATGGAGGTATGTTTCAGGGTATGTCAAGTTGCGACGGCAACTCATGCTGTGAACATAACCTGGTCTGGAGCAGGTTTAGTTGAAGGTTAGTTTGTTTTCAGAGAGGTAAAGTAGAATGACGTGTCCATTTGAAGATTATTTAGTGGATGAAGAAGCTCAGATAATATTTTTTCCACCTTAAGAGGGTTATATGACCACACATGGATGTTGGAAAGATCAACTTTTTACATTCATCTAACTTAATTATTTGCTTCAGTTAGGATAATTCATTTGTTTTGTTAAGTCATTTTAAAAATAACACGTCGTTTTCAGACAGTTATTCTACTTCCATTCAAATTAATTCAATTAAGTAGGTGTCACTTGGTGCTGCTGTTAGATCGGCACCGCAAGGGATTGTGGGATACCATTCCCTTTGCCTGTCTGGACGGATTTGGGTTTAAGTGTGGGTTTTTGACCACATGTGTTTAGTTGTTTAGCAGTTTTACTGTGTTTTGCCGAGTTATTCTGTCCTACTTTGCTTAAGTCTCTGCACCATGAGTGAGAGGGAGGGAGGGGATGATGAGGTTAAATAGCACCACTACCATTGCGTGCTGAAATGGCAATGTTGAAAAATTCCTTAATGAATGTATGCATTGTGCGCATTGCTGGCTCAAACTTAGACATAAGGGAATTCAAGAATTATAATTAATTAAAATGGAAAAAATATTGACTGAATTGGACTAATATGACATTTAGTTAGGTAAATATGAGTTGTATAAACAATTATTGAGTTTTATAGACATAAGAAATTAGGTTGAATAAATTTAACTCAATGACTTGTTACCAATAGAAGTAATTCATTTAAGGTGGCAGAATTGGACAAAGGTTAGATATATACGCGTCACAAGGAAAATGGAAATAAGATCAGAAACTCGTGCGTTTACTTTGTCTGTTCTTTTACTACAAGCAGAAACTCTTTCTTTTGATGATGCAGCCGTGTTATAGTTTTACTGGACGCATAATCTTCATACGCCGTCATTAAAATCTCAGACTCCATCTAACTGATTTACAGGGCTCTCTTTTTTTCTCCATGAGTTTCCATGGTGACTTCAGAAATCGGCGATCCATTGAGAATGCCTTTATGTACCTGCTGTGCACATGCGTTAACCCAGGGTTACCAAGTCAAGCGTAATTACGCTAACTCATATCCGGTCTTTGGAGCCAACATACCCAGAGTAAGCAAGTTCAGGCGGATTTCAGCCAGAGTTCAGGCTTAAAGTCAGGCTAGTTTAAACATGCTGCCTTGAATACCCCCCAGAACTGTAGTTTAAACTTGTATTTGAAAAGAGAAGGGTGACATCCTTCTGGCTGTATCCAGAACTGCATTTTCTGGTCAGAAAAGTGTTGAAAAACCTCAATTGTGTCTGTAAAATGTCTGCAGCTTTTTTGTCTGAGACATGAAATAAGTCTGGATTTGATCCTTAATTAATCTTCAGTATTTCTTTGTACCTTCATCTTTCTTTCAGTCTCAAACACACTGGTTCGTTGATCCTAATGAGAACATGTGTGAGGCTCCAACATGGCTGCCTTCACTGCAGGTTCCTCTTCACAGCATGTGTTTGTGGATCAACACACAAACAACAACAGGTGCAGGTGAGGAAGTGTTGCTGTTGATTGCCTTTGCCTGGTTCCAGCCTACAGGCACAGTTTTCTCTGCTCCTAATTGAGGTGGAAAAGAAAATGAATGACACCAATTTTAGGATTCCAACTCCTGACAAAGAAGAAGAAATGTGGAGTGTTGTCATGTCAACATGCTCAACCTTATGTTTCCAGAGGGGGAGTCCAACTGTCCTTCTAGTGATGCTCCGGTAGTTTCAGTCTCCATGTGTTCTCGTCCCTCAGAAGATCAGATTTCAGAGGATGGGCTTGGAGAGAAAAAGTGGAGTTGTGCTCCTGCTTGTTTGGGAAACTCTGAAAATCTGAAGCCAACTAGAGAATTTCTGCTCATATCTGTCTCCACCTGCTGGTGGTGACATCATGGTTTGATGGAGGAGAATTTGTTGCTGTTTTCTGATCCTCCTGGTCAGGCTGGAAACAGCCTGGAGATGTTGTGAGTCCATCACAGGGTTTGGTCCAAAGCTCCAGTGCAGCCTCTCACCTCCTCCACCTTCCTCTTTGAGGGAGGCAACAGAAGCTCCTCCTCTTCTTCAGCTGGATGATGCTGTCCTCCACCTGCAGCTGGACCTGGATGTTCTCACAGACCATGTGGCCTCATGGATCAGAAGGTTGAGGGTTCAAGTCCCTTCCTGGTTGAAGTCAGACAGAAGAAGAGTTTGGTTTGGATTCTTTCTTGTGTTTCTGTTCTCATTGAGTCTCTTCTAGTTCCAGGTCTGGTTCAAATAGTGGAATCATCCAAAAGGATGAAAACAGTCCTCCAAGCAGACGTCAGATTGAAAAGCTCATCAAAGAACACATCCAACTAGCCAATCAGCAAAGCACTGACAAGCTGGACTTGTGCTCTCCTTCAGTGAAGAACCTCCTCCTGCTGCTCCTCCATCTTTAGCTCTGACTTTGGAAGTCTTAGCTCCTCCTCCTCACCATCACTGTGACTGTTGACATCTTCCAACTCCTCCAGAAAGCTGTTTTCTGATGAAGGTCTAACATCTCCTCCCTGTTGCTGCTTTCAGTCCAAACTCACTCTGTTCATGTCAATTCACTCCAGAGAAAATCCTTTTTCTGGGAAGAATTTGCTCCAAGTTTTCCTCCAACTAAGAATCTGCAAACCCAGATGAGAACTCCCAGCAGGAAAAGAATTCATCTGCAGGAAACTAGAAAAAGGCCTTTTTGTGGGAGGAAACCATTCCAGGGGCCTGTTTCAGAAAGGAGGTTAAGTCTAAACTCTGAGTGAGTTAACCCTGAAATCAGGGAAACTCTGGGTTTTCCGTTTCAGAATGGGAGGTTTGTTAAACCAGAGAAAGCAGAGTAAGTCAAACCCGTTTCTGAAAGAGAGGTAACTTATACTCGGAGTCAGTGTCCATGGTTACTTATGCTGTGAACCTAACCTGGTCGGGAGCAGGTTTTATTCTCCAAACTCAAAGTTTCTGCCGGTCCCCTCCCCTTTTTAAAGACAAAGCGGTATTTTTCGCTTTAACCTTCATTGCCCACATTTCCGTCACACAGAGACAAGCTAAGTGAGAAGAATGACTTGTCCTTTTTTGGAGGACCCAATAGACGAGGAGGCTGCATTAATTCATAGAGAATTATATTTACCTCGTACGAGGATTTTGAGAAGACTCGATTTTTTGTCATTTTCCCACACGTTTTTGTTTGAGCGTTACCGTTTTTCGTTGCAGTCAATTATATATATACAATGAAAACAACATTAGATATTGCTATGTAGATGTTTCATATGTCAAATATTGTCAACAAAGCCTACATCATGACATGCTCAAATTTGACCTGATTGAATTATGTTTTTATACTTCATTTTTAGCTGCTGCCATGTTCTTTTAATTCCTGCAGGATTGCATCTACATGAAAATGAAATCAGGGACATTGAATTAGATTAATGTAACAATTACTTTTTGGAAACACAATTTGCTAGTACTGCTTACTTTCTTAATCCAATATAAACCTATACCACTTGATCAATACAAGGGTAGTGTTGCAGCGTGTGTGTGCTGAGCGGGGTGCGATCCACGAGAGACAAGGGGAGGGGCGAGTGCAGGTGCAGATGGGGGGGGGGGGGTGAGCACGGAGCGGAGGTGTGTGCGTGGTATATATTGTGTGTTCGGAGGACGGAGCACTTAGTTAAATAAAGAGAAGGTGTCATTCCCAGAATAACTGTTTTGGGGTCATTCTTAATCCGCTCTGGAGGTTGAGGGTTTCCAACGGGAAGTGAACCCCGAAGAAGGATTTCCTTCAGCCCTGAAGGAAATCTCCCCTGCGCTTCTGACCACGGTCGGAAAGACGAGAGAAAAGAAAGAAAGGAGAAGTCTTCGCGCAGCGAAAGGTTCAACAGTAGACAAAAGTTCACTTTTAAAAACACAGTTGCATGTATTAATAATAAACTGACCAACGTTTGCAAAAGGGGAAGGTTAACAAAAAAGTCCTCTAAACATTACCGACGTTAAATGCATTTTTCCCCCAGATTGGCTCTGTACACTATGCAGCATTTCATGCAATTACACCAGGAATAACACTTCAAAAGTACACCTAAATATCGCCATTTTTTAATTTCACACCTTACGCTATTTAAAAAGTTATTACAGCCAATATTTTATAACAATGATTTAAATGCAAACTTGCGCATTAACGTGAGCAGCTATGTTTTCCCACGCTAACTGTCTCTGTTTTGCAGATGCAGCGGTGTTGCTTTTCTTCTGAAATATGTGCTCATATTCACTGTAACTCTGCAGCAGCACGTCAAGTTCAGCTGGAGAAAAATATGTAGACCTCTTTGTTTCCACGGTTGCCATGGGGACTCGTAATATCTGCGCTCCATTGATAATGGCTTCTTATGGTCGCGGTGCGCACGCTCAACTCCGATTCAGTCCACTCAGAGTTGATGAACCTAACTCTGATCAGCTTCTCTGAAACAGAAAACTCAGAGTTGTTAATCTCTCGGTAGACCAACTCAGAGTTCAAGTTCAACCTCAGAGTTGGTTGAACCTCCTTTCTGAAACAGGCCCCAGATCTTTACAAACACCACAAATCCCAACTTTTCCTCCACTTAGCCTGAGTTTGGGTTCCAGGAAGCGGTGTGTGTTCAAGCTCCGCCCCCAGCAGCATCTCATGAAGCCCCTCCTCCAACATGAGGCCACTGGGGAATTCTGAATGAACCTTTACATTTCAACAGAAATTTCAAGCTAAAAACAGGAGAAAAAACTCTCTTCATGTTTGAAAACAATCAAACATTCAAACAGGAAGAGAAAACAACATTTGTCAGGAAATCAACAGATTTGATTGATTGTAAATCTTTTTTATGTTGGAGTTTGATGAATGGAAGTAGAATCTGTAGAAAGTCAGTTGATGTTTTCCATTTCAGTAAATGAAGGTTTGATCTGCAGATTTCCTGATCACTTTCTGACTGGGATCCAGACCTGATCTAGACGTGACTCATGAGGAACCAAACAGCACAGAAACTGCTCTGAATGTTCCCTCTTCTTCACTTTCTGTCTGACTTCAACCATGAAGGGACTTGAACCCTCAACCTTCTGATCCATGAGGCCACATGGTCTGAGAGAACATCCAGGTCCAGCTGCAGGTGGAGGACAGCATCATCCAGCCGTCACAGACTGGGGGCGGAGCCTGGAGATGACTGCTGAAGGTCAGAGGGCGGAGCTTCATCAGAATGAAGGTGCTGCTTGGATTCTGCTTTGATGTCCGTCTGTTCTCAGTCCCTTCATGGCTGCTGCTCAGAGCTGTTTCTGGATGTTTCTGGAGAATTCATGTCTTTACTGATCCAAATGTGGGATTTCTGTTTTTCTTTGGACTTTTCTTTATTTAAGGCTTTTAGCTTTTGGAACTTTCTTTGTTTCTATGCTTTAACTTCCAAACGGGTTTATCTAAGACAATCTGATTGTTTTTCATTTGACTTTCTAGGAAATTTCTGTTTCATCTTTGAGTATTTGGACTTTTGAAAGACTTTTAGCTGCAGTTTCATCCTTTGAACCAGATGGATCTGAATCTAGAGTCAAAGATTCTAAGGAAATCATGGATTCACAGACATTTGATTGAATTTCTGTCTGGATCAGAAACCAACAGCAGACATTTCAAGCCGTCATCTGTTCCTAATGTTCATTCCCCGCCATCATTGAAAGCTTTTGGAATAGTCCCTAAAGCCAGCGATCGGGCCGCTTTGGAGCATGAACTCATCACTCGGTGTCACAGCAGAGAGATGACAGATCCCAAATCTGAGGCTGAAATGATCACGTCCTACCAGCTACACTCTGGATTTGGGACCAAAAACCTTTGAAGATGTTGGAGCATTGTTGGAGAATAGACTGACAACATTTGTTTGGAAGAAAGATTGACCATTGACCCCTCCCTCATGTGTTCCACATCCAGCTGCAGACACACCACTACAGCTCACATTCCACTTCTGATCCAGCAGTTAGAACCAGAGCCTGCATTTGCAGCAGGTTCCAACCCACTGACCACTGATCCACACAGGGGGACGTCCTGAGGGGCGGAGTCAGCCACTGGAGAGACCATAAAGGAGAAATGGGTGTCACTCTGGGCCTCTCTGTGTCTGGACCTTCAGAGGGACAGTGGTTTGGTCCAGAACACGGATGCTAAACTAGCTCTCTGGAAACTTGAACTTGTTGAATGGGAAACTTCCTGAAATCTTCTTCATCTGTTGACTTGTTCTTTCTTCATTTGAATGAGCTCAGTCCTCTCCCAAATCCAACTCCATCTATCTTCAGTGCTTTGGACTGAGTTGGAGCAGAACTAGAGCTTTCTCCAGATGTCCTAGTACTTTTAGATCAGTGTCTTCCAATATTTGGAGCCCAGGTTCACTTCTTTCCCTGACAAAAACCCCAAAAGGCCTACCAGCCACCAAATAGTCAGAAACCAGAGAAACTTGGTGGTCTGCATTGATGAGAAACCAGTCCCTCCAGGATGACACATGGCTTTTTGGAATCATTTCACACACAAACAAACAGGAAGTTGTGCTTGTTTTTCTGAGAAAAGTCAATCAAATGTGTGATAATGGTCAATGTAAATGTTTAGATAAAGGCTGTAGGGGATTCAGGGATTGTGGAGCGGTTGTTGTTTCCTTCTGGGTTAAAGTGCAGTTTTGTGTAACCTCCCAAAGAGGAGAAACACAAAAAAGAAAGGAAAAGCAAAGAGACAGGTGGAAGCCATCATGATATTCCTTTCAAACAGGAAGTTCTTTGTCATTTCATGCACTAGTTTCATTTAGCTCTAGTTGTTGAACATTCTAGAAACTCCTAAAAACTTTTTCTGTCCACTTTGAAACCATATGGGGCTGACTTGGCCTTGCTCGCTGGGATACGGCCAACATCCAGAAATCTACCAACAGACATTTTTAGCTCTAGTTGTTGAACATTCTATGTTTGGAAGAGGCAGGCTCTTCTAAAAGAAACTAGCAGGAGCCCCAGCGCTGGTCTTTGCTTGGATTTATTTTAGACTTGTTCAGAGTCAAATGCATGTTTTAAGGGGAGGAGGATTATTTTATTGTTGATGTTTTTGTTCCTATTCTTACAATCCACTATATGTCCCGTGTTGTATTCTACTATTAAAATGTGGGAAACAAATGTTTATCAAATCCAAATCAATCCAAAAGCCTGGAGACTGGATGGCCGTGGTCCTCCCTTTGACCTGGACAGTGGTTGCCATGGCGACCTGCACACTCACCAAGCTGGAATTAGAAGGAGAAAAAGAGACCAAAATGATTGAGAAAGCAGGTTTTCCAGGGAAATCCCACAAAGTGCTTTCCAAGCTAGAACTAAGTATATTCAGCATGCATTTGGAAGAACTCCTGAACATGACGGTAAACATTTGGATTGAACAAAAATGGGATTGAAGCTCATGCTAAATCCTGATATCAATGCTGAAAAAACCTCCTCCTAGATTCTGGTTGTTTGGAGAAGTCCTCCTCTTCCAAGAATTCCTGAAAAAAGCCCTCATTTCTCCTGACCATCTTCAAAGCCACTTTCTGCTTTAGTTTAGTCCAAACTTGCTTTATGCTGACAACATTTACAGCTTGAATCCATCTGAAGAATCCAAGGAAACAAACCAATCTAAGTCTGCATTCATGCCACTTCAGAACCAACAAAGCATGTTTCCAGGACGCTGACTTACCAATAGAACTTGGGATTTCCTTTGCAGAATCCTTCTCCGTGTGTTTTCCTTTGTTTTTCTCCCCAAAACCTAAACCAGAGATTTTTGCTGAGCTGCAGAACAAACGTCTGACTGCTTTAACCGCCGTTGATGGTTTGTTGTGTTTCCCTCTATAGCTGCTATGGTCTTGGTATGGTTGCTAGGTGACGCTGTCTTTGATGATGATGACGTCAGAGTGGCCTCTAGAATGGACTTTTTTCTTGTGGAACCAGGAGCTGTAACCTTTAGGGCACTAGGACCCAGAAAGAGGTCCAGACAGTGTCGGTGATGTGATGCCATTTTCATTAAACAAATCACAGAAATGTTCAAAAAGTAAAACGTCTAAAGTAATTTGGCGTACAATTGTCTTAGAATTTGTTCAGTAAGAATTATGTTCTGTATGGAGGTATTTCAGTTCATTAAAAACTGACATAAATGAGTAACGTTCACTGCAAACTGTGCAGAAGGCATGTTCTTTCTAAAACTGGAAATAGCACCAACCTTTTTATCACCTGAAGCTGAGTCTCCATTTGATAATTCAATAAAAATAACATTTCATTTCCTCATTATAAAGCAACTTTATTGGAGTTTCATTTGTCATTGGTCTTTTTGAACCAAAATTCTGAAGAAATCAAAACAAAAGGCTTTTCCAACAGAATCAGAACGTTAGCACGTGACCTAAGTTTGTTCACTTTGTGCTAAATGTTGATTTATTTGACTGTTCTGTTCATATTATCAACAGTTCTCTGTCGCCCTCTGGTGGTTCATCAGAGAACCCAAACTTCCATAGAAAGTGAATCAATAAACATGAGCTAATTCTTGATGCAGGTTTGAAAACACAGATGGAAAACAGCATCAATACAAATATTAGTCAATGTTTCCTTGAATGGAACAATTTCAGGATTTGTTGTCATAAAGTTGTGAAAAACTGTCTTGTAAAGTGTGTGGTGACGGTCCACTGTGGAAAATGACTGTTTGTGGAACATTGAGATGTGCTCAGTGATTTTTTGATTGATTTTTGATTTTGATTTATTGATTTATTTCAAGCATTGTAGTCAAAGCAATAAAGAAATTACACATATTTATCAAACTCATTACAGAAATGATGAAATGCATGGATTAAAAATACAGAAAACAAAACAAAAATGTCACTTAAATCACATTTGCTTAATTAAATACAGTGATCATTAACTGAAGTATAAGTAGAGTTTGATTTATTGCTTGAAAAGGAGTGGGAAGAAGCAAGCTTATATAATCCCACCCCTACTGAGTTCATTCATTTGATAGTTTTACAGTGTTTTAACTCCGGTTCTGATCCGATAGATTCTCTTGAAGTAACAAAATCCAGTGCCTAGTAATGATTGATGATCTTCAGAAAACATTCATTCATGATTTCAGTAAACAGTAACGATACCGATATGTAATAATAATTGATTATCATTAGAACACATGATCACATTAAACCAGAAATTATTGTTACACATTGCAGATCAAGTAAACAAAATCAATAGCTTAATTGGTTGTAATTCAAACCTTTCAGAAATCATTATTGCACATTACAATATAACACTCATTGGTTGTAATTATAAGAGCTTTGATTATTTCACCACAATCAAGTTCACACATGTATTTGGAATTATTCAAACACCTGTTGATCCTTAAATCCTCTTATCTTCATATCCTGATATAAGAGATTCTTTATACATTTTCTTGAATATTTGAATATTTGAACATTTTTTGAGCTCATCACTTAAACCGTTCCAAAGTTTAGTGCCACACACCGACACACATAAACTTTTCTTAGTGGTTCTTATCAATTTGATCTTGAAGTTCCTACATCCCCTCAGTCTGTAGCCTCCTTCATTTTCTAAGAACTGTTTTTGGATATTGAATGGTAACGATTTCCAACTGGCTCTGTATAAAAGTTGCGCAGTGTAAAAATCCACAAGGTCATGCAGTTTTAAAAGTCTTGATTGATAAAATAGATTGTTTGTATGATCAAGATATCCAAAGTGTCCTATTTTGGTTTAGGACACTTTGGTTTCATTTCAAACGTCGGTATCTCCTAAATCTACAAACTCTCTCCACAAACTGTCTCCTAACTCTCAGGGATTCCTGCTGCTGGCAAAACTCACGGCTCAAGGAACCACTTCATGAATCAGTCACGCTTTGGAATGAACTTTATTGAACAACATGTCATGGTCTGGAAGAAGCCACAGTTCCAGCTGACAGAAGTCTGGTTCTGATCCATCAGGGGGGTATTCCAGAAAGCAGGTTATGCTAGCTCCCACGGTAAGTTTGAGGCTAAGGAAGTTGATAACCTCAGTTTTTGGTTCCAGAAATGGAGGTATGTTTCAGGGTAGGTCAAGTTGCCATGGCAACTCATGCTCTGAACATAAACTGGTCTGGAGCAGGTTTAGTTGAAGCTTAGTTTGTTGTCAGAGAGGTGAAGCAGCATGGCAAGTCGATTTTAAAGATGATTTAGTGGATGAAGAAGCTCAGATAATACTTTTTTCACCGTGAGAGGGTGATAAGATCACATATGGATGTTGGAAAATTAAACTTTTTTACTTTTATCTAACATAGATATTTGCTTCAGTTAAGATAAATCATTTGTTTGTTAAGTCAGTTTAAAAATAACACGCAGTTATCAGACAGTTATTATACTTTCATTCAAATTAATTCAATTAAGAAGGTGTAACGTTGGTCCTGCAGTTAGATCGGCACCGCAAAGGATTGTGGGATACCCTTTGCTTTGCCTGTCTGGACGGATTTTGGTTTAAGTGTGGCTTTTTGAACAAATGTGTTTAGTTGTTTAGCTGTTTTACTGTGTTGTGCCATGTTTTGCTGCGTTGTTTAGTCCTACTGTGCTTATGTCTCTGCACCATGAGTAAGAGTGAATGAGAGGATGATGAGTTTATATACCACCCCTACTGATGAGTACTATAGGTACATTGATGGAAAATTCTTTATTGAAGTTGTGAGTAACATGCATTCTTTTCCCGTCCTTTTTATTGTTATAAAAATGAGCATATCTGCCGGCTCAAACTTAGACATATGAGAGATCAAGAAATATAATTAATTAAGATGGAAAAAATATTAATTGAATTGGAGTAATATGACATTTAGTTAGATAAATACATAAATTTGAGTTGTATAAACAATTATTGTGTTTTTATAGACATAAGAAATTATGTTGATTAAATGTAACTCAATTATTTGTTACCAATAGAAGTAATTCATTTAAGGTGGCAAAATTGGATAAGTTATATATATATATGAGTCACAGGGAAAATGGAAATAAGATCAAAAACTTGTGCGTTTACTTTGTCTGTTCTTACTACAAGCAGAAACTCTTTCTTTTGCTGATGCAGCCGTATTACTTTTTTGATGGACGTATAATCTTCATACGCCGTCATTAAAACCTCAGACTCCGTCTCACTGAAGTGTAGCGCTTTCTTTTTTTCCACGCGTTTCCATGGTGACTCCAGAAATTGGCGATCCATTGAGAATGTCTTTATGTACTTGACATGCACGCACATTAACCCAGGGTTACCAAGTCGAGCGTAATTACGCCAACTCATATCCGGTCTTTTGGAACCGACATACCCAGAGTAAGCAAGTTCAGGTGGATTTCAGCCAGAGCTCAGGGTTAAAGTCAGGGTAGTTTAAACATGCTTCCTGGAATACCCCCCTGATCTCACTAGCAACAGAACCAAACCTTCACGTGTTGCAGCAACAGTTTCCATGTTTGGGAGGATCTTCTGAAGAACAGCTCAGTTCCAGATCACATCATGATGTTTGATGTTTTCTTCATTCCAGGAAATCATCTGTGTCTCCTTTGATCTATGCTGAGTCAGCACTTTGACTTCTTTTCAACTTTAGATCCATCATTTACAATCAAGGATTTATTGATAAATATGATTTATTGACAGAAAATAAAGAGTAAATGTATTTCTCATCCAGCAGTGATTGTGGTGTTTGTAAGTCTTTTATTTTGAAATTCCTCAAGGATGATCATCATGGTGGGATTTCTAGATCTGCATGAACTCATCCTGAATCCAAAAGACACTGGAGCATCAAAGAATCCAACCCATCTCTGCCAACATGAGGCTCTTACTTTGAAAAGTCTCAGACTTCCTGCAGGGAAACAGGCTTTCTGCTGCTGCACTGACAGATGTGCACGAGCTTGAAAGAGCTTCCTGACTCAGGAGCTGCAGACTTTCTCCTGCAGAGCAGCAGCTGACTTTAGCGTTGTCATGGAAACACAGTCTGCTGCTGCTTCTGGAAACGTCTTCAAGGCTGTGGTGGGACTTGTTGGTCTGGAGGACAGATTCTCGGAGCAAATGCTGCTTCAGCTTCAAGCTTCAGCTCTTTTCTTCTGGCAGAGCTTAGAAGAAATGGAAACCTCCTTTGTTCTGACTGTTTGCTCCAAATCCCAGATTCAGGAATTCCTCCAAGAAGTTCAGCTCAGAGATCATCAGCAGAGAAAAGCCTGAAGTTCTGATGGAAAATGACAACAGAACATGATCAATATTATTGATCCACATGGAATCCAGAAGAAACTCTGAGGTGAAGACATGAAGACACAAGCTTCAGAGACATGAGGACAAGTCAGAGTGGATTCATTCTGGACTTTCTTCTCACATCTTCTCTTCAGAACATCTTTGTCTTTGATCCTTCAAATATTCAGGACTCCAATTCTGAAATCTGATCATCCATGGATTGTTTTTGTGGGATCAGATCCAGAGTTGCTGAAAGTTCTGCTGCCCTCTGCTGGTCAAAGTGTCCAAACAGCAGAGAGGAGATTCTCTGGGATTCATTGGAGTCCAGATTCTCCTGGATGTGAACAGTCTCTGCTTCTGGAACAGAAGAGTCCTTCTCAGAGCAGCATTGAGGATCTGTTCTGTCCGGCTGAGAGCGCTCCCTGCTGGTAGGAGACAGAACCACATCAGCTGCTTTTCTTTGGCCGTTCAGAAACAGTCTGGAGACTCTAAAAAACCTCCACTTCCTGAAGCAAACGGATGCAGAGCATCATGTTTGATCCTCTTCCTTCAGAAACGGCTCCATTGTTCCATCGCTCAGCAGTTTGACTAAAGCAGCTGAGAGTCTTGATGCAAACAGACCTCAGCAGCTCATCCAGAACGCCATGACAGAAGCACATGCAGCAGCACGTGCACGCTCCCAGAGAACAGCAGCTGATCCAAGTCCTGACTTTGAGGTGAGACCTTTCTGTTCTGCTTGGACCACACTTCAACATGAACTTCATTTCCCATCATTCCATCTGTCAGGAGAGAACAGCTGCAATGAGCTTCCTTCAGGAATGACTGCAGCTAGAAGGATCTTTCATTCATTTCAGTCTTTCTACAGCTTCTCATCAACTGGATTGTCAAATATTTTCATTTCCGTTAACACTGTCAGACCTGGAAAAAGCTGAAAGGGTTCAAATAAAACCAGCAAGAATTCATATTTTATAGAAACTACATGTGATTTTAACTAGTTATTAAGAAGGGAAAAAATCCTTAAGTGTTTATTTTGTGTCAACCTGAAATAATCTGTGATTTACAAAAAAAAGTCCAGTTTTTTATTACACAAGTATTTGAAGACGATAAAAATATTTCATTTGTTCATTCATTTTTTCACTTTTCTTTCATTATGTTATATCTCAGTTAAATACCTCATAAATGGGTTAATCTAATTTAACTAAAGTCTATCCCTGTATTTTTTTTTCACCGAAAGCATTTCTAAAATATTATTTGTCTTTTTTTTACTACAGTTTAATGTTTATTTATACTCGTAATTATTCTCTTTAAAAAGTTATTAAAGTTTTTTGCCGTTAAATTTCTTTTTTCAATTTTGTTTCTTTGTTCACTGAAGACATTTTTTTTTATCAATTACTTTAGTTCAGGAATACAATAAACAAATGTGATTAAGGTTAATTCAACCTCTGATAGGTTTTGTAGTCAAACCTGGGGCCTGTTTCAGAAAGGAGGTTAAGTGTAAACTCTGAGTGAGTTAACCCTGAAATCAGGGAAACTCTGGGTTTTCCGTTTCAGAATGGGAGGTTTGTTAAACCAGAGAAAGCAGAGTAATTCAAACCCGTTTCTGAAAGAGAGGTAACTTATGCTCTGAGTCAGTATCCATGGTTACTTGTGCTGTGAACCTAACCTGGTCGGGAGCAGGTTAGGTTCACAGATAAAGATTATGGTCTTTTATTTTGTATGTTCTGACAACTGTTATAATGCAGTGCAGAATTCTGATAAACGTATTTTTTCAATCAATTTCTTAATTTCAATGACAATAAAACATGTCAGTTGACATGGACAAAGTGACTCTATGAGGGGGGGGGGGGGGGGGGGGGCGCCTGGGGAGGGTCTCGCCCGGGGAGTAATTCAGGGTAGAACCGCCACTGGCAAAAGGTTCAACAGTAGACGAAAGTTCACATGTAAAAACACAATTGCATGTATTAATATTAAACTGACCAACGTTTGCAAGAGGGGAAGGTTAACAAAAAAGTCCTCTAAACATTACCGACGTTAAATACATTTTTCCCCCAGATTGGTTCTGTACACTATGCAGCATTTCATGCAATTACACCAGGAATAACACTTCAAAAGTACACTTAAATATCGCCATTTTTTATTTCACACCTTACGCTACTTAAAAAGTTATTACAGCCAATATTTTATAACAATGATTTAAATGCAAACTTGCGCATTAACTTGAGCAGCTATGTTTTCCCACGCTAACTGTCTCTGTTTTGCAGATGCAGCGGTGTTGCTTTTCTTCTGGAATATGTGCTCATATTCACTGTAACTCTGCAGCAGCACATCAAGTTCAGCTGGAGAAAAATATGCAGACCTCTTTTTTTCACGGTTGCCATGGTGACTCGTGATATCTGCGCTCCATTGATAATGGCTTCTTATAGACGCGGTACGCACGCTCAACTCCGATTCAGTCCACTCAGAGTTGATTGACCTAACTCGGATCAGCTTCTCTGAAACAGAAAACTCAGAGTTGTTAATCTCTCGATTGACCAACTCAGAGTTCAAGTTCAACCTCAGAGTTGGTTGAACCTCCTTTCTTTTTTTTTTTTTTTTAAAAACTTTATTGAATGTAAAATTCAATACAAAACAATGCTAGATAGCAAATAGGAACAACAAAGGAACAAGCCAGGGGGTTATTACATTTTACACAGATATATTGATATTGACACACAGATCAAATGTTTTGATGGCTTTCTTATTATCAGAGTTTCTTTTTGTCTTAATGTATTGTTTGAGCTCACTGATAAAGACTGAGAAATGAGGGGTATGATTCGTAACTTTTGATTTATGAATGTGCCATTTGTATAAAAACAATAAAAGGTTAATGATGTACAACTGTTCTTTTTTATGAGATGGACAGTGGGTGATGCCAAACATAACATTTTCTAAGTACAGGCGAAAGTCTGGGTCAATGTGGGCGGAAAAGAAATGACAAACTTTAGACCAGAGAGTGGTGGAAAAGGAACATGACTAAAACAAATGTACAGCATCTTCAGGGTGTTCTTGACAAAAAGAACAGCTTACATCAATATCATCTTTGAACCGTTGCAGATTTAGTTTGGATGGATAGAATTTATGGATTAGTTTGAATGAGATTTCTTTCACTTTATTGGTTAAAAAGTATTTTGCTGGTAGATTCCAGATCTTTTTCCATTCTAAATGATAAACTAAATTATTCCAAAAAGGAACTACATAGGGAATGGAAACAACATCCTTCTGGAAGAGTGAGCGTATACGACGGTTTGTGTTACGTGAAGAAGAAAAACAGATTTGGTCTATTTCTATTGTAGAACATGTATGTTTTAATATCTTATTCTTTATTAGGTTACAGCTTTATCCTTAGTGTGAAGTGAACTTATTTTGAACCATCCAGATGAACTTATTTTGAACCATCCAGATTTATGGTCGTGTGACATTTCTTTTTGCTTTATGGTTGCGGCATCCTGTGAAGACATAGGGTGTTCTTTGTGCAAAGTTAGGTGTCTTCCATAGGTGCCATAAATATGCCATGGTCTACCTCCGTACCATCTGGGTTGAAGATTCTTCCCCTGGGAAAGTGTGAAGATTCGTGTTCTCATGTGGAGGTTGGAGCTGACCTTTGCTCTGGATACCGGTAAAAGGAACCTTGAGTTGTCCAGGAATGATTTACTCTGACCAGATGGGGACTCTCTTGATCATCGGACTGAGTGTGCGCCGGTAAAATGGGCCCCCGAGAGGCGGAGCGGATCCGAAGCTGGCAGTCGTCAGCTATTGGCCAGAAGAAGCAGGCGGGCTATCAGCTGACGAATCAGAGCGACCAGGGGCGGAGGACCAGCGACCATGATCTTTCCGGAAGGCGGGGATTCAAACACATCTTAAAAAGACTGTTTTCAAACTCTTCCATTGTTCTTGGGTAAATCTACGAATAATTCGCATGTAACTTGTGCGTCAGTAGATCTTTACTTGAGAATCCAGATATATCTGCATTAATGTTTTAATCTGTGCTTTAGAACTATTGTCAGGGAAATAAACTCAGTGTATTTTCTAAACCGGTTGAATCCTTGTTTGCTTTACCACTCTCGACTATCGAACACGCATGGATGGAAAGAACTGAAAAGCGGACGATTTCTTTCCTACAATTTTGGTGACCCCGAGACGTGAAGTCGGGGGCGGCTACGAACGCAGACCAGACCGGTTGGACCACAACATAGTGGCTTATTACAAGAATACTGAGATTTTCGGCCGAAAGCGGGTGACGCACTCCCCCACGGGCTTGACTTCCCTCGAGGCCTCATAAGAATACGGTAAGCAGAAGCCTTTATAAATTTCTGCGTATTGAATAACTCAAATCAAGGGGAAGTGGGGTGTGTGGGCAGCATAGCGCACCCAAATAAATACGTTTTGGGTTCACCCTCCCCAGAACAGCGAATTGAACGGTGGCAAAATATAAACTTTGGGCAGCAGCAAATTTTGAAAAATTAGACATTTATAAATTGTGCAGGTTTTTCGTCTGTTCGGCCTGTACAAAAATTGAACGTTGGCAAATTGGGAGCTTGTGATATTTGGAAAGCAGCAAATTGACTAGGTTTGCGTCTGTTCAACCTGTTAAGAAATCCCTTACAAAAACAGAGTTATTATAGGAACTAATTTTGCGCGTCTAGGGTTTTCGGAAACACCAAGGAGGCTTCGGCCTCTACAAATTATTTTTATAAACGGAGAGAAACCAAAGAAGGATTCAAAATAATCATGAATGGTGAATTTGATAGAGGAATTAAGGAAAATGGTGCATTTTATCCAGACAACTTCAATGACAAAGACAAAAACAAACGACTTGACTATGACGACAAAGACTTAACTGCTGATGAATGGATGGAAATGTATGAGATTTTGGAAAGACAGGTGTTGGCTGGAATAGAGAAGAAACAGAAGGATAAGGAGAAAGAGAAATTGCGTAAGGTATGGGCTCAGATGGATTTGAAACGGACTCGAAGTTGGAAGGCATTTAGTCAACAATTAAGGCAGAAAGAGGATGTAATAGTAAAACAGGTTCAGGACTTGGATGAGAAGGTGCAAAAACAATCACGGAAAGAAAAAAGAGAAGCTAAGCAGAAGCAAAAGGAAGCTGACGAGACTAGGCGCACGGTGCACCAACTGACCCTGGCTGCAACAGCGATGGCCACAATAAAAACAGAACAGGAAAGCCATAAACGTAGTGAGACACCGTCTTCCCCCAAGCTCTCTCTTCCAGGACTTTACCCCTCCCTTCCAGTAGGGACAGATTCCTCCCCTGTACCTTTCCCCCCCCCTTACAATTCACAGGAAATGTATCCAATGTTGAAAGTATGTGGAGAAATCGCTTGCGACCTGGAGGAGGAATTGACCCCCCAAGAAAAGCACCACATAGTTTCCATGTTGCGGGAAAGACGAACCAGGATGGGTGAAGAAAGAGCAGACCCATTCCAAGACCTCATAAATCTACAAGCAGAACCCCCCTCTGCTTCCCTGGTAAGTGAAGATGACAGGACAGATGTTTACCCCTCCCTTCACAGCTCTCCAGCTACAAGCAGAGGAGCTGCCTCAAGGGTCACTGACCCCAAAGGCAGACGAGTCCTCCACTACTCTGAGGACAAGTCTGCACGTAAGGAGACTGCATTGGAGCGTTTGGCAGGTCAGTATGAAACACCAGGTGAGGTCAAAAAATATCACAGATTAAAATTCCCGGAACAGGACGGTGACAGAGATGAGCAGAAAGAGGAGGACGATGACAACGAATCACTTCCACACCAACCACGTCTCCTCACCTCAAATCAGGATTTGGATAAGGTAAAAAGAGTGAGACACAGTATGACTTTAAGAAGTGAAACTAAACAGCACAGGGACGCAAAACATATGTTTCCTATGATAGCAACAGGAGCTGGTGTGCCTATTTATCAGCCACTTCCACTTAAGGATGTTTCAACACTGGCTGAACGTTTACCTCGTGTGTCAAATGGAAGTCGCAATTTCCTCCAGCAATTATGCACAGTTATGCAAGGCCATGTTCCCTGTATGGGTGATTTAAGACAGATACTAGGTGTGACAGCCACAGTCACTGAGATCCAGTCTATTGAACAGCGTGCAGGTGTGCAGGACCACCCGGACTCCACTCTTTTAGTGGACGTTCAAGTTCCCGTTTTTACTGCAATCAGAGAACTTTTTCCAGATCCACAGATTGCAGCACCATCCAGCTTCCCCTACACTGGTAAGGAAGCCAACACACATTATTCTGAGTGTGTCCAGAAATGGACAGACAGCACAGGCAGAGATCCCAGCCTGTCACCCTCTGAAACGGTCATGTTTAGAACAGCGATCCTGGCAGGATTGCCGCAGGATCTGCAGGATTTATTAAAGGCAGACCCAGATTTGATGTCCGGTGATGAACCTAGATTTAAAAGACATTTGGATTATCATTGCAAATTGTACTTGGAGAAAAAGGGCAAAGCAGAGGGAGAGGTTGAGCAACTGAGGACACAATTACTGAAACTTCAACTTGCACAGGCCAGGAAAGAATCCACTCAGGATAAAAAAGGTGTTAAAAAAGAGGATAACATGATGAGTTTAATCCCCTCAGAGCCAGCAGCAATGATGTGGCAGGCTCAGGCATTCAGAGGCCGGGGCAGGAGAAGGGCTGCATATTTTGGAGGACGTGGACCACCCAGGAGACCCCCCCCAGCAGCAGCTGGAGATGGATGCTTCATCTGTGGCGCTCCAGATCATTGGGTACAGAACTGCCCACAACGAGGTACCCAACAGCAACATGCACAGCCTAGGGGCCGAGGGCGACCTGGACAGCACCCACGACCGCTCCAAGCCCCTCCTCCACCGTGGAAAGAACCACAGGGGTGGCAAGTTGGACAATACCACTAGGGGTGCCCAGGAGGCCAGGAACCATTTGGTGATGCAGGAGCCATGGTCCCTTTCAAGCTCAGAGGTACTCCCATGATGGGACTGATAGACACTGGTGCCACCTGTTCCTCTATAAATTGTCAGTTGCCTCCATCTGCTCTGACAAATGAAAATATGAATCTTGTTGGCTTCTCTGGGAAACCCCAAAACCTGCAAAAGACCATTCCACTGACATTTCAACTGGCTGGTCAGACGGTGGAACATTCATTTGTGCATTCACCACAAACGCCTGTGAACCTGCTGGGACGGGACATTCTTGTCAAAACAGGAGCCAGTATCCTATGTTCTGCAGATGGGATACAGATCGCCTTCCCAAATGGACATGTGTTGGCTGGGTGCCATGCCACACACTATGATGGACAGTGGTTGCTGCAGCCCCAATCACAGCCAACCCCCACAGCAGACATCTATTGGGCCCTGCTAGACCCCGAGTCTTCTGACACGCCAGGTGTGTTCCACGAATTCCAGGTATGGAAGCCATGGATTCTGTCTTTGAAGCCCTATTTTCCGCCTCTGGATGACCTGCACTGCACACTATATTATGACAGAGAGGATGATCAACTATATCAGGAAGCATTTCATCAGGTAGAAGGCCACACGTGGCATTTGAACTCCACTGATATATATATCGGCCCTGAGGGTGTAGCAGCTCATTGTGCATTAACACATTCACAAATGCAATGGTATCGGATGTCAAACACAGCGGTACCGCACATTTCATTAGCATTATCCCCTGGTCACGAGGCTCGGCAACTAGGGCCTATGACAAAAAGGGGAGTTAACAACACAGATTGGCAAAACTGTGCTCTTCCAGGTGTCCAATTTTCTCCCTCCACAAAAATGTACAGAATAACTTTGCCTTTAACGACGAACTCCTCAGTCCTGGAGCATGTGTGCATCGCCAGACATCATGGAAGAGAGATGACAGATCATGAAGATGCAGAGGTGATGTTAAAAACACTGCCTGCCTCTTTATGGTCCACAGGTCCATTTGATGTTGGTTCATGTTCTGCCGTCCCTCCGGTGGAGATTCAGGTAACTGCAGGAGCGCAGGTGTTTAGACCACAGTACCGATGGGTGCAGGAAGCAGATGCAGGGATGGAGGAAACTCTGACTGGGTTGTGGAACTCAGGTGTCATTGAGCATTCGCATTCTTTGTGGTGTACTCCTTTGAGACCGGTTTTAAAAGCAGATGGTAAAACTTATCGAATGGCACATGATTTAAGGGCTGTTAATGATGTAACCATCACTCCAGTCCTTCCTGTGCCTGATCCACATCGCATGCTTTCAACTTTAACCCCACAATGTGTGTGGTTCACTGCTATTGATTTAGCAAACGCCTTCTTTTGCATTCCATTACATGAGAACAGCAGGCACCTCTTTGCATTTCAGTATAAAGGTGTCCGCTTGCAGTACACACGCTTGCCACAAGGATTTAAAAATTCTCCTGGCATTTTCAATCAATGTTTGAAGTCTCTTTTGCAGGATACTGTGCTTCCAGAGGGATGTGTTTTGTTGATGTATGTTGATGATCTCCTGCTCGCAGCTCCAACAGCTAAAACCTGTCTTCAGGCAACGAAAGATCTTCTCCTGAAGCTGTATGATTTGGGTTTCAAAGTCTCTCTGAAGAAACTGCAATGTTGCAGAAGGGAAGTCACATTTTTAGGCAGAACTGTTTCCAGCACAGGATCATCGATGTCCACAGAACATAGAATGTCTATTTTGCAGCATAAACGTCCAGAGACAGTAAGAGAAATGTTGGCATTTTTGGGTCTTTGTGGTTACAGCAGACATTTTCTTCCTTGTTTTGTGGAGCGCACTGCCCCCTTGAGGACAATGATTAAAGAAAAGGGTGCAACTAACCTCGCGGCTGTGCTGGACTGGACCCCAGTGACTGATGAGATTTTTGTAGCATTAGTGCAAGACATGGCATGCGCTGCTGCTCTCGCAGCCCCAGATTATACTCAGCCATTTTTTCTTGACGCTACAATGACGCCCACAGTTGTTAATGCTATTCTTTTCCAGAAAAATCAGGGCAGACGGGATGTGCTAATGTATTGTAGCATCTCCCTGGATGCCGTTGAAGCCCGTTCGCCGCTATGTACTCGTTATGCTGCAGGTTTGGCGAAAGTGATTCTCAAAACAGCACACATCGTGATGTCACATCCGTTGATAATTTTGACGGAGCACTCAGTCACATCATATGTTGCGTCATCATCTTTCACGCTATCATCTTTAAGACAGACGAGGCTGCTGAAAACTCTGACAGCTCCGAACATTCAGTACCAACACACTGGCATTAATATGTCAGAGGGAATTTCTATGGATCGTCATTCTTGCTCTGTAGCTGTGGCGAAAGAACTGCGAACCAGGCCAGATTTGGAAACGAAGCCTCTTCCAGAAGGAAGAATTCTCTTTACAGATGGTTGCTGTTTCCGCTCAACATCTGGAACTCTGCAGGCAGCGGCTGCTGTGGTGGAGTGCTCCAGAGGTCAGTTCATCCCCCTAACATCACAAATTCTGACAGTTAAACCATCGGCCCAAGCAGCAGAAGTCTTGGCTCTGTGCTTGGCCCTTGAAGCTGCACCTGGAGAACAGGTAACAGTATACTCTGACTCTGCTTATGCAGTGTCGGCTGCGTTGTTAGATCTTGCTGCATGGAAGAGGAACTGTTTTCTTACAGCGAGAGGGGAGCCTATCGCTCATAAGGACCTGATGCAGCGCCTGGAGCTTGCACTGCAACTGCCTTCCAGAGTGGCTGTGGTCAAAGTTCCAGGTCACAGTAAAGGTAACGCCCTGACAACACGAGGAAATAACGCTGCTGACGCGGCTGCTAAGGCAGCAGCAGGGTACACCCCCACACATCAAATGGTGAGTGTTTACACACCACCTGAGCTGTTGGACAGCCCCACACATGATGACCTGGTGACCCTGCAATCCACAACCTCGCCGGAGCAGAAGTCATACTGGCTTCAAAAAGGTGCCGTGAAATCATCAGATGGCTTGTGGGTGGGTCCATATGGTCAGCCTGTGGTACCAGACGGACCTCTTCTTCAACGCATCCTCAAGGAAAGCCATGGTCCAGCGCATCTGGGACCATCTATCATGATGACAAAGCTGCTCATGTGGTGGCACCCCAGGTTACGTGATGTCTGTCATGATTATGTGCACAACTGTACAGTGTGTCAGTCCTATAATGTTAGGCCCACCCTCAAACCTCTGCCAGGGAGTTTTGACCCTGCCCCGTGGCCAGGAGCCGAGATTGTGATTGACTACACTGACATGATCAACCCCGTGCAAGGTAAGCGATATTT
The DNA here is from genome assembly GCA_023969325.1 of Oryzias curvinotus. Classification (NCBI taxonomy): domain Eukaryota; kingdom Metazoa; phylum Chordata; class Actinopteri; order Beloniformes; family Adrianichthyidae; genus Oryzias; species Oryzias curvinotus. Next base: position 2,064,009 of record CM043728.1, on the reverse strand, counting down.
GCTTGTTGTTGTTGATTCTTTTTCAGGGTGGCCTGAAGCTTATCCTTGCAAAAGAGAGGACTCCATCTCAGTGATCAAAGCACTGGTAAATCACTACATACCCACACATGGTTTCCCTGCGAAAATAAGATCTGACAATGGGACTCATTTCAACGGTAAGCACCTCCAGCAAGTTGAAGCATCTCTTGGATTGCAACATAAGTTTGGTTGTGTTTACCATCCTTCTTCACAGGGCTCTGTGGAACGCATGAATCGCACGCTCAAAGAAAAATTGGCAAAAATATGCACCTCAACTAATATAGATTGGGTTACCGCCCTTCCTCTAGCTTTGTTAGCTGTCAGACAATCAGTAAACCGCAGAACAGGTTTCTCTCCGTTCGAACTTTTGACCGGTAGATTGATGCCCGGTCCCTCGTCGACTATTAGACCCTTGGACGACGCCCACTCACCCAATAGGTCCTTGGTTACCTATTGGAAGATGTTGCATGCTTTTGCCTCCACTTTTTCTGCGCAGGTTAAGGATAAGGACGAGCCTCCAGCTGAACCACCAGGTGATAACCTGGCTGACTGGACTCACGTGTACCTGAAAGCGTTCAAAAGGAAGTGGTCAGAACCAAGGTGGACGGGTCCTTATCGTGTCACGGCTCGAACGACGTCTGCTGTGCAGCTGCAAGGCAGGGACAATAAGTGGTATCATTACTCGATGTTGCGACCTTGCCTTTCACAGGACAGTGGATAAGACGCCTGATTGACCTTGACGGTGCACAGGACTGTTTGTTGTTTTTTATGTTTACTTAATTTTATATTTTTACTTCATTTTATATTTTCAATTTATGTTTTTGCTTCAATTTCTATTTTGACTTTCGATTAGGATTTTTACATTCGATTTCGATTTTTGCCTTCAGCTTATTTTTTATAATTTAGTCTACTTTTGTATTTTGTGTTTTGCCCCTGTCTGACTTTGCAATGTTTCCTTCTCCTACTGGCCTGGGACTTCCCCAGACCAAGAGAGGGACATGGACATGGGGAGTTAGCAGTTTTGTTGTATTTTTCCTGTTTCTTTTATGGATCTTCTTCCTTGATTTACCTGAGATTCGTGCTAATCGTTCTAAATATAACCTGACTCAAACCCATAGGCAGACTGCTGCAGGACGTAACAGAACAAGGCGAAGTACATTTTATAATGCCTGGACTTATACCAGGGAAGCTGAACGACTCATGTGTGGCCCTCTTCCGCCCCCTTTAGGATTCCCGTATTTTTGTTACAACCCCAATCAGACGCTAGATGTGTTAATTATAGCACCAAGGGACAGTTTCAGACATAGCCACTGGGGAACAGCAAGTAAGTGGCGAGGTTATCATTGGTACATTCGGGGATTGTTGGGGGATGGAGGATGGGGATCAATATTTAGATCCACGGCAGAATCATCTTGGAAGAAAGGTTCCTATGGGTGGACATCCCGAGCTCGTGAGTGGTCCAGAATAATTTCCAATTTTACTGTTTCAGATTCGTTTTTCACTTTCCGTGTAAACACCACTGGTCAGCCTTTCCCTGTTCCTACACAGGGTTACATCACTTTTTGCTCACGATTGCTTATTTGTGCATGGGCAAATGGAAAAGATCCGTGTTGGCAGGTTATGTTTTGTCCAGACTTTAACGCTACCACCACCACTCTCCTACGGACAGGATTAGGCTTCAGTCCAGTCAGACATGTAAAAATCTTAGAAGGTACTCCTTCCACAGATAATTGGTTCCAGATTGTGACAGGCATCAGTGGGGAAGCTAACAACTGGTTGCTGATGGTCGAACAAGCGGCAAATGTAATAGAGGAAGACTGTGTTGTGTGTATGGGCCCCCGTCCTTTGTTGTGTGTGGTTCCCGCAGCAGTTCCAGCAGAATGTGTCACTGACTTAATGACTAACACGATTCCTTTTAGCCCGGACTGTCGGAAGCTGGATCGCTTTTATCCTCTGGCCCCCAGTGATAAAGGTAAGCCTGTTTTTGACCGACGTGTGGCCCCTCAGAATTTCTCATGTTTCGTGTTGCGTTATGGGAATGGTAGTCGATTTATAGGTGATGTTGCTGACGATTGGTGTACTAACACTCAAGTTCTGACTCATTTCCAGCCACTCTCACGCGCTGACATTTGGATATGGTGTGGCACAAATCAAATATTTGACAGATTACCCCTGAATGCCGCCGGACGGTGTGCATTGGTCACTTTAATCTTACCCGTTTTTATTCAACCGATGGATTTGACAGGTGTCGCACCCCCGCTGACCCACCAGCCTACCTGGAGGCGGTCCAAGCGTGAAACGGGCTGGATGGGCCAGCACGATCCGACATACATTGACTCTATTGGTGTCCCTAGAGGCGTTCCAGATGAGTATAAATTGGTAGATCAGGTGGCTTCTGGGTTTGAAAGTCTTTTCATATGGATCACCCCTAATAAAAATGTGGACAGAATTAACTACATTCATTACAATGTTCAGAAGTTAGGCAATTACACTGTTGCAGGTTTTGAAGCTGTGCATGAACAATTGAAGGCTACGTCTCTAATGGCATTCCAAAACAGAATTGCATTGGATATGTTATTGGCGGAGAAATCTGGTGTTTGTAGTATTTTTGGTGATCAGTGTTGTACTTTTATCCCCAATAATACGCAAGCTGGTGGTAAGTTGTCAGTTGCTATTGAAGGAATGCGCACGTTAAATAAGAAAATGAAGGACCATTCAGGTGTGGACACATCCATGTGGGATGACTGGATGAAAGTGTTTGGTCCCTGGAAGAATTTGATCTCCTCTATTCTTGTTGCAGTTGCCGTTTTTGCAGCTATTCTCACTCTGTGTGGTTGTTGCTGCATTCCCTGCATTAGGTCACTTCTGACACGCCTCATTGAGAAGGCGGTGGGCGACAAGGATCGTGAGCATGGCCAATATGCCATGTTACCTGTCAGTGATCCTTTTTCCCCACCCCGGCTATCAAATCAGTGTGTGTGATTTTGTTCTGCCTTAACATGTCTCGCATTCCTCCCCCTTAATTCCAGGTGTTCTTTTGCTTTACAGGAACTGTTATCTTTTTTACGGTTATGCTTTTTTACTATGAATTTGACTTACACTGAATTAGACTTTGAATTTCTTTTATTTACCTTATTTACTCCTTTAGTTTTTGTGCTATGTAACTTTACTTAATGACATTGTGCCGAGGGGTTAGGTCGATCTTGTGAGCATGGGCATCCTTAGGGGTGGTTGCCGCAGGGGCACGGAACCGGCGCAAGACTTTTCCTGTCAGTCTGAACACTGAATGTTTAAATGATGCTCCGACAGGTTTCGCTTGCCCGTTCATGCATGGACGCCTAACTCCTTTGAAATATGTTGTGTTCCAGATTGTGCGGGCTTGAGACCACAGCTGTCAGGTCGGGTGGACCTGTTTGTAATGTTTTGTTGTTTTTGCGTGTTGTAGTGTTAAATCTTTTAGGTGATCACACTTTGTGTGATCAAGAGAGGGAAATGTAGAACATGTATGTTTTAATATCTTATTCTTTATTAGGTTACAGCTTTATCCTTAGTGTGAAGTGAACTTATTTTGAACCATCTAGATGAACTTATTTTGAACCATCCAGATTTATGGTCGTGTGACATTTCTTTTTGCTTTATGGTTGCAGCATCCTGTGAAGACATAGGGTGTTCTTTGTGCAAAGTTAGGTGTCTTCCATAGGTGCCATAAATATGTCATGGTCTACCTCCGTACCATCTGGGTTGAAGATTCTTCCCCTGGGAAAGTGTGAAGATTCGTGTTCTCATGTGGAGGTTGGAGCTGACCTTTGCTCTGGATACCGGTAAAAGGAACCTTGAGTTGTCCAGGAATGATTTACTCTGACCAGATGGGGACTCTCTTGATCATCGGACTGAGTGTGCGCCGGTAAAATGGGCCCCCGAGAGGCGGAGCGGATCCGAAGCTGGCAGTCGTCAGCTATTGGCCAGAAGAAGCAGGCGGGCTATCAGCTGACGAATCAGAGCGACCAGGGGCGGAGGACCAGCGACCATGATCTTTCCGGAAGGCGGGGATTCAAACACATCTTAAAAAGACTGTTTTCAAACTCTTCCATTGTTCTTGGGTAAATCTACGAATAATTCGCATGTAACTTGTGCGTCAGTAGATCTTTACTTGAGAATCCAGATATATCTGCATTAATGTTTTAATCTGTGCTTTAGAACTATTGTCAGGGAAATAAACTCAGTGTATTTTCTAAACCGGTTGAATCCTTGTTTGCTTTACCACTCTCGACTATCGAACACGCATGGATGGAAAGAACTGAAAAGCGGACGATTTCTTTCCTTCACTATTTTAGTTGGATCAATTGGTAATAAGGTTGGACTCTGCAATGATGAGCTTTTGAATAAGATAGTAATACATTTAGGAATTGCTTTCAAAACAATGTTAAACTCATTGAACTCATTGAACCTCCTTTCTGAAACAGGCCCCTGAACATTGGATTGAGAACGACCCCGTGTGATGACGTCACAACGACCCTCATAAAGTTTCCCCAAAAATGATTTTTTTTCTATTATGATTTTATTATCTACTGAATTTAAACGGTTTTAAAATATTGGAAGCATTTTGAACCATTTTGTTGTTCACCGAAGCACTTCATACGTTTTTTTCCAATCAAATGTCTCCACGTGACCCGGAAGTAAACAGCACGAGGCGCTAGCAGCGTTAGCTTGTTAGCAGGCTAGCAGCGTTAGCTTGTGTTGAGAGGTCGGTGGTGTTTTGTTGGGACGTTTGTGAGGTTTTTGGACAGAAAGGACGATACGTGGTTCGTGTGGAACTCTCAGCATTTTCCAAAGTGTCGTAAATGAGTGAAGAAGTGTTGAACGGAAAGACAACGTGGATTGCTGTGATTGTGAGACTAGCAGATGATCGATCGGAGCTGCAGTGAAGAGGACGGCGGTGTTTGTGGGAGTTGGAGCTGAAGATCGGAGCAGGAACCATGTCTTCAGAACCTCAGGAAGGTTCTGTCAGAGAACAACTTTCTGCTGCTGAAGGAACCATCGTCCAGAACGAGGAGGAGCTCTGTCGTCAGCGCAGACTGCTGGATAGCAGCTGGAACCCGCAGCTTCAGCTACACGTAGTTGGTACGTTCACTGCTGCATCCACCTGCAGATAAATAGATCCATGAACGTCTTTGTTTTCCTCGTCTGAGCTGCTATCTGAATCAAACTGTGTGGCTGGATTATAGCTCCGATGGTGCTGCAGTCATAGTTTAAACTACCCTGACTTTAAGCCTGAAATCCGCCTGAACTTGTTACTCTGGGTATGTCGGTTCCAAAAGACCGGATATGAGTTGGCGTAATTACGCTCGACTTGGTAACCCTGGGTTAACGCACGGTACATAAGACATTCTCAATAGATCGCAGAGATCGTAAGCACAGTAGGACAAAATAGTTCGGCAAAACACGGTGCAACACAGTAAAACAGCTATACAACTAAACACATTTTGTAAAAAACTCACACTTAAACCCAAATCCGTCCAGACAGGCAAAGGGAATGATATCCCAGAATCCCTTGCAGTGCCGGTTTAACAGCAGCATCAAAGTTAAACCTACTTAATTGAATTAATTTGAACGAAAGGAAAATAACTGTCTGAAAACTACGTGTTATTTTTAAGGTGACCTAACAAAAAAATGATTTCTCTTAACTGAAGCAAATAATTAAGTTAGATCAAAGTAAAAAAGTTTCTTTCCAACATCCATATGTGGACACGCCATGCTGCTTCACCTCTCTGTAAACAAACTAACCTTCAACTAAACCTGCTCCGGACCAGGTTATGTTCAGAGCATGAGTTGCCATGGTAACTTGACCTACCCTGAAACAAACCTCCATTTCTGGAACCGGAAGCTGAGGTTATCAACTTCCTTAGCCTCAAACTTACCGTGGGAGCTAGCATAACGTGCTTTCTGGAATACCCCCCAGGCAGCTCTGATGTCCGTGCTGTTTTTATCTCAGTTTTGGAAGGACCAACATTCATGTTTAAAAAGAGCCATTTCAGTCAGACAACTCTTGCAGTAAGAAATATTTATTTGACATTTTCCACATACTTTAGTTGGCATTCACATCTTTTGGTTTGGCATAAGGCTCCGTTCAATTCCATGAGAGATTTCCATAAAACTTTCGGGTAACAAAAACCCCCCTTAACGGAGCCCACAGGTGGAAGCCGGGGAGGAGGGTGGGGCGAAGAATGAGCGCTGAAGGTAAGAAAGAGAATGAGCGCCTGCGCACCTGGGCTTAAATAGGACGCTGAGCAGGTGCGTTAATTGACTGAACTGCCCTAAGGTAAGCTGTAAACACTGCTACGAGTTATCTGCCCGAAATACGATTAGAATCGTCATTAACGGCGCCAACATAAACGAAAGTCTTTGATTTTAAACAATTGGTTGGAAGAAGGAATTTGGGCTATTTTCATTTCATGGACAAACATGGTAATTATCTTGATCACAACACTTTCTGTGCAAAATATAATTTGGTCTGCCCATTGAAAGAATATGATAATTTAATCCATTCCAATTTCCACTAGAAATCTAGCCCAGCATATAATGATGCAACAACATTATTCAGAAATGAGACCACTCTTGTTTGGGAGACAAAAAAATAACAGCCATTTTTCCGAGAGATTTTAAAATGTTTATATTACCCTTCTCCATTAAAAAGAAAATATACTTTGCAGAATTACAGCACCACAGAAACTACAAATATATGAACATTATATCTAACATATCCTGTACCTCACAAAGCAAAAGAAGTGGCCTTTTAAAATATTGAATGATATTTCAAGACCAGTTTTCCTTTTTTGTTTCCTATTTTGCCTTGCGTTTATTTTCTTCATGTGGTGTGTATTTTGCCGTGTAAAGAGCTTCTCACAGAGAACATAACTCATTGTGTTGTTTTACGTTGTCTTTTTTAATCATTATTAACAACATTGTTTTGTTTTACGTTTTTTCATCATCATTTCCACATTGAAGTGTTACAAGGAGCTAAGTTGAAGCAGATGATATACGTCCAGACCACCACCAGATGTCACTGTTTGGTGTGGTTTCAAAGCTCTGAATGGTTGGTACATTTTTCTGGCACAATTACATGAACCCCAAGGAAAGCTTCCAGTGGCTTCTATTCCCATCTCTATGGACTAGTATGGTGACATGCAGAGGACTGAAGGCGTGGTTTGCAGAACCAGTCTGATCAATGCTGGAGACAGAGGGGCGTGACTACACCTGAGTTATTATGATCACTTTGATATCGGACCATGTTGCTCTAGAATTTTTTTCCCCTGTCGGGACATGAATTCTGGCATCGCTGATTTGTTTTGTATAAATTCCCAAAAGAATAAATTCCCAAAAACAAAGTACAGCATAAATGAGTACAACAACCCCTTTAAAAAGTACTCATTTAATCAGAAGCTCAATGAGCAAAAAAACATTTCCAAACTTTCCACAAATTTGACTTTTATTGAACACTTACTTAACTCTATAACATGAAATAAAGTTTCTAACCTAACCTAGATTGCATAATCTTCCATTTTACTTCAATTGGTTTAAGCCAGGGCTCCAGACTTTTGTGACCAAAATTTCAGAGTGTGTGACTGAATTTTACATCCAGTCGCACATGTAAATTTGCCCCCCCCCCTCCGTATTTTTATACATTAAACGTGGAAACGGCACGTCAATGATCAATGAAATAATCAATGAGACGCGAGCGCACACGCATGCAAACACACACACAAACTCGTACTCATACTCATGAGACGAGAGCACACACTCACGTAAGTAGCTAAAATGCGTGTAGGGGGAGGGCCATAGAGATAATCGAGCTCGCGTAAACATCTGTGGGAAGGAAACAGAGACAAATATCATCACAACGTGATATGTGCGTCTGAGCTATGGGTAAGCGAACCATTGATTCATTCTTCCGACTGCGGCTAGTGTACCAGTGCCAGAACTACAGCAGGGGTCTCAAACTCGCGGCCCGCGGGCTATTTGTGGCCCCCACCTTGAAATGAAAGTTTAATTTTAATGCGTCCTGCCAGTTTGAATGAATGACACCTTTTCATTGTCGTGTGCGGAGCTGACAAACCAACCAATCACAGTGGAGTAAATGACTATTGGGGGCGTGACAATGACAGGGCTTGAAAGCAGGACACCAGACAGCCCCCTCCCTCCCCGGACCACATTAAGGAGTTCCTTACTTTCCTTTTTAGAACGTATCTATTCGCTCGTAATTTTCTAGGGAAAATTGGGGCCTTGCTGCTCCTTTCTCCTGATATTTTTGTGATGATTGACAGGTGATGTTGGAGCAAAAACAAAAATATTTGTCACACACCAGGTGATCTGAACAGCGTTGCGTCCACCTGGGTGATCTCAAACACGCTTATTGTGCGTCTTGGCTGCACTTATTTGGTGTCACCAAGATAAATTTCCATCAGTTTTTGAGCATCTGTCTGATCTCAGGTATCTGTATCGATTGTTCTGATCTCCAGTGAACATCGCCCGTTCTTTTACAGTTTACCTTCTTCTGTCAGTTTACCTTCTTGTTGCATCTTCAAAAGTGCAGATTAAAATGTGACACTAAATTTCAAAGAGCGCATTGTAATTTCTGCATCTATTATTAAAGTATTTATTCATAGTACAGTGGAAATTAGTAGATTTGGTTAGAATGTTGATTTATGGTATGCGCCCCTAAATTTTCTGGTTGTGCCCCTAAAATGTTCATTTAGGGGCCACTGTGCTCCTAGTGAAAAAAGTTACCACCCTGATCCACCCTGAAACAAAAACTACTACATCTAGTATTATGTAATGAGGCCGACATATTACAACATCCATCTTTTTCCATTCTTCAAGAAGAACCTATTTTAGAGCCTGGATGGAGAGTGAGGCTCAACTTGTTCTTCAGAATTCCCCACAGGTGTTGGATAGGGTTCAGATCAGGAGACATACTTGGCCGTTCAATCACCTTCACCCTGTTCTTCCTCAGAAAATACAGCAGTAGCTTTAAGGCCCGTACACACCGGGACGAATATTTGCCAGGCGTTATTCGCCAGTGTTTTTCACCACGTTTTTTGTGTTCACACCCAGGCGATTAATGTAAAACAGAAATACTCCTGTACACAAGGTGGCGCTGCGCAACTTTACGCTTCTTAAAGTTGCTTTTCACTCAGAAGAAGAGAGCAAGTATTTATGCGCCTGTCAGAACCATACAAGAAAATATTTTGATTTGATTTGAAATGGTTTATTTCAAGCAATTAAATAGAAATAATACACAAAAGCAATATAATCATCAGTTATACATTCATACAGTAACTAATGAAACTTAGGATAATTAGACATAGTAATAAATATTGCTTGAAAAGAAGTGGAAGGAAGCAAACTTATATAATCCCACCCTGTTATACTATAACCATTTTATTACATGATTTATCAATATCTGGTTCCTAGGTTTTATCAGACAGAATTAAAAATCATAAGATATCGATAAAGCACATGCCAAAGATGAATTATTTAAAGTGTGGATGCCATGCTTTGAACAACTTTGTCAAATAAAAAAGCCTTTTAAACGCTGATTCTATTGATACCAATAGTTAGCGTCGAAAAAAATCCGAAGCATATGAATAATAGACATCGTTCGAAGGAATCAGAGATTTGAATTTGCCGCTAAGAGCGCAGGCTGGAAGTGAACTCGATATGACCTGTGACGTCCCGAAAGGCATTGACTTTCGCAGTTCCGCTTCGGACAGCATGTAAACAAAACAGGTAGTCTTCGTTTCTCTCGTGTTTAAATCTGTTAATCATCAACATGCCAAGTCGTTGTGTGGCAGCTGGATGTAGCAATACATCTAGTGAAAGTGTATCTGTGTATAAATTCCCAAAACAAGAAACGCTGCTGAAAAGTTCAAGAAGGTGGACGGCGAAGGATTTTTCCCTCCAGATCTGCAGGAGAGAAGTCTGCGTTTTCGAAGGGACAAAAAGCGGGCACAAACGAAGAATTTTGAACGGAGAGTTGGGAGGAGGATCTTGGCTTCTGAGTCGAGGAAAGGCGGGTGAGCTGGAAGCGAGCGAGCCGTTTTCTGGGTCGGAGAGGACGGCGCTGGAGTCGGGAGCGGAGGCTGCTAAGCTAGTGTGCATCACGATGGATCACATTGAGGCGAAGTAGTCGTGTTTTCTGTTGTCCTTGGATCCAACTGGAGTATTTCAACGCACTCAATGTTTTGCAAGAGAAGCAACAGGCCTGCAACGTTTTTTTTTCTTTTGCTTTTGAGGTGCCGGTACCGTGAGGTAAACTGAACTGTGTGTGTGTGTGTGAGCGCCCATGCGCACGAGAAAAGGTTTTCAAACTGGTTCAAACAGGTAAAACTGTTAATGTTCCACAGTTGTTAATGGTATACAGTGACTTTGTTAACTAAAGAGTAGTAATATCTGGGAAACTTTTATTTTGTGACATTTATTTTGTAAATTGGGTTGAAAACCAGTGTTTACCTTTGTTTAGATTAGGCCAAAAGGGGACATTTTGAGTATATTTTAGGGTAAGTGGAGTAATTTAATTTTATACATTTTTTACTTTATTGGAGTGGTTTATATTTTTTGTTGGGGTATCAATTTATATTTTATTTACCAAATTATAATTTATTAAACAAAGCTTTTGCAAAATTTGGCTAATATTGAAAGATCTCTGGAGTCTCTTTATTTTCTTATTAGGAGACACGCTTTGATTTATCAGGTGCACCTTTTCTGGTATCCACCTGGACATTGGTCGAACCCAAGCACCCACCCCCCTACTCTAAACTAACAGGAGGGCTCCACAGGTGCTACATAAAATTGGCAACTAACCATGCCGTGTTCTGGAGTCTAGCCGAATCTTCATGCTGGCTATCGTCATCGGCATCACTAGACCTACTACTTTTCTGCTATATCCTCCTCACTTTCGCAAAGGGTTCGAATCGATACGGTTGCAAAAGTGACTCATCATCATGATAATCTCTGCAACTTTCCTCTTCATCTTTCTGTTCATCTGATGATAAATCGCTAATAGAGACGGTAGCATCACTCTGTGCTTCGCTATCGGTGCTAGCCATGTTGTCTGCCTTTCGTTACGTCACAAACATGGCGGTTGCGAAGTCGGCGGAATGCGTGAAGCCGGCGGCCGTCCTCGTGTTTATATCGCGTTTTTCGCTAGTTATTCTTTTTCGAAAAATATTAAAAACAATCGCAACATGAAATAGAGACTATTTACTATATTTTGGCTTATTAAAATAGGCCATGTCACCCACACTTTAAGTATTACGTCACAAATAACTATTTTAGAAATCAACATGGCA